>QLTV01003131.1:1257214-1267903 GCA_003457575.1 Thermophis baileyi | reverse complement strand
CTCTCTCTCTCCTAGAAGAGCAAATGGGGGTGGGGAAGAGAAACCTTGCTCTATTCTATTCCGTTCTATTCCATTCCATTCCATTCCATTCCATATTTTCTATTGTTGTGGGTCCCATGTCCCCCAAGGAGGTCCATTGGCTGGCCCCAGAAGAAGGGCCTTCTCCGTGGTGGCTCCTTCCCTTCAGGCACTGAAGAAGCTTCTTGGATGAAAAGCAAACCGTTTTCAAAGGAAAAAACCAAACTGACTCACATTTATGAAGGTTGCAGTGTCCCGGGGTCACGGGATCCCCTTTTGCGACCTTCTGACCAGCAAAGTCAATGGGGAAACCGGATTCACTTAACAACCACGTTACCAATTTAACAACTGTTAAGTCATTCACTTAACAAATGTGGCAAGAAAAGCTAGAGTAAATTTAACAGATCAAGCAAAATGGGGCAAAACTCACTTAACAAATTTCTCACCTAGCAACATACATCTGGGGCTCAATTGTGGTCGTAAGTTGAGGACTGTATCATGCCCCCGTCATTCTAATGGCTGTGGCTGTTGGTTTACTGAAGGTTTCCACCACATTTGTGTCTTTCGGTTACGACCAGCCCCATAATGGGTTGACTTTTTATTTGAACACCCTTTAACATCAATTCAAAACCATCACTGGAAATAAACTGCATTCCTTTATTTAAAAAGTGAAGACTGATTTTAAGATTTCCGCTTCCCTCAGAAAGACCTCTGTAAGCCTACTTGGTTGAAAATTTAGGTGCTTCAACTAAAGCATACTTTTAAGGTTAATGTGTGACATGCCCTCAAGCCAAGACAGTTTTCAATCTATTAATTCTTGCCCCACATCAAAGCTTGTTGGTTTAGGTGAGCCTTATGAATTTGGTTGCCATAGCGACACCCTGACTGTTTGGCAGTCACAAATGGGTGCGGGGATAGAATATTCAAAATGGCGGAAGAGTTCCATTTTTTATTTTTATTTTTTGCTAAACTTTCTGTCCCAGTTAGCAGCTGTTCAATAGTACCCATTTTAGATTCAACATTTTTTTTTCCAAAAGTGCCCGTTTTAAAGGAAACATTTCCCCCCCTGCTTTTTTTTTATTCGGCGAGTCCTCTACTTAACAACGCTTCATTCAGCGACCGTTTGCAATGGACTGAAATTTTTTTGACTTCTGACCGTTTTTCACACTTACAACCGCTGCAGCATCCTTTGCAACCGTCATAAATATGAGTCAGTTGCCAAGCATCCGAATGTAAATCACGTGACTGTGGGGGATGTTGCAATGATCGTAAGTGTGAAACATGGTCATGAGTCACTGTTTTCAGTGCAACTGTGACCAGTCACTCAACGAACTGTTGAACTACCTCTATTCTATGAGTCGTATTTATGTGGTGCCTTACTACGGGTTGATTGGTCTGTTGATGGCCGGCGATTGGCTGTTGTTTCCTTGTGTTGCCGTTTTAACTTCGAATGGTCACTAAACGGACGGTTGTAAGTCAAGGACTACCTGTATTTTCTAGGAAAGGGGTGTCAAACTTAAGGCCCATGGGCCAGATGCGGTCTGCAAGGTGCTTAAATCTGGCCCGCAGGGCCGGCCTGGAAATAGCAAAGGACCGGCCCACAGTGCCTCTGGCAGCCAAAATGGGGCACGGGTGGGTTCTGGATCCTTTTGCTGCCGGTTTGCTCAGGGTTGCGCTGTGCACACGCACACGCAGCAATCAAAAATTAGCTTCTGTGCATGCGCAGAAGCAAAATCCAAGATGGCGGCACCCACGGAGACACCGACGGAACCGGCTCCATGACGTCATCGGCGAGCTACTAACGTTTCTAAAGAACCGGTTAGAACCGGTAGGAACCCACCTCTGGCACGGGGGGACTGTGCAACCCACCCCCCGTGCCCCGTTTTGGCATGCAGGGTGTTGCATTTAAAAAAAATAAATTCAAAAAAAAATTCAAAGAAAATTAAAAAAAGATGGCGGCCCCCATGGACCGGCACCGACCAATCCGGTTTGGTGACATCATCGTGACATCACCAGCGGGCTGCTACTGGTTCGGGAGAACCGGTCCGAACCCACCCCTGGCAAGGTGTTGCAAGAGGCCTTCCAGGCCGAAAACAGGCTGCGGTGGGGTCCCGTGCGGCCCCCCGCACCCCATTTTGGCCAGCAGGGTGCTTTAGGAGGATTTCCCAACGCCCAATGGCAGCACAAGGAAACAACAGCCAATCACCGGCCATCGACTGATCAATCAACCAATAGGAAGTCACCACATAAATACAACTTATAGAATAGCCCGAAGCATGTATTCCCGTAGCGAGAAGTTCCCTGAGTCCAAAAGCTCGGAAGATTAAATCTCTGGTTCCGTTGACTGACCCCGATTGGATCCTGCAACATTATCCTGGAAAACTTATTTTCGCTTTCTTTCGTGACTTTAGCAGCCTTTCCATGAAGTCCTCGACTTACGACCACAATGGAGCCCAAAATATAGGTTGGGAAGTGAGAAATGTGGTGAGTTTCGCCCCATTTTACAAACACTTTTCTTGCCAAGTTCTTTAAGTGAATCCCTGCGATGGATCAATTAGTACCGCGGTTGTTAAGTGAATCTGGATTCCCCGTTGGCTTTGCTCATCAGAAGGTCTCAAAAGGGGAATTGCGTGACCTCGGGACACTGCAACAGTTGTAAGTATGAACCAACAGTATATTAAGAATAAAAATAGGAAACTGTGTTTTGAAGTAACTGAGCAGGAAGATTGCGTGGAGAAAGAGGAACCGTAATACCAAATATTTTACACTGTACTTAATAAAACACAGGAAGCACCGTAATTTCTCTAGACTATTAAACTCTGTAACCATGGCATTTCCACATTAAGTTGGGGCAGTGTACAGTATAGGTAGTCCTTGACTTATAACAGTGACACTGCCAAGAAACGTGCATGAAGATCATCTCAAGAACATCCTTACCGTTGTTTTTTGTTTTGTTTTGTTTTTTTGTTTGACACAGCCAACCAAATACAGGTAGTCCTCGACTTACGACCACAATTGAGCCCCATTTTTTCCTTGCTAAGTGAGACATTTGTTAAGTGAATCACTGCAGTTGATAAGTGAGTAACCCGGTTGTAAAGTGAATCTGGCTTCTCCACAGACTTCGCTTGTCAGAAGGTCGCAAAAGGGGATCACATCACCTTGGGACACCGCAATGGTCATAAGTATGAACCAATTGCCAAGCGTCTGAATTTTGATCCCGTGACCCTGGGGATGCTGAAATGGCCGTAAGCGTGAAGAACAGTCACAGCTCACTTTTTTCTGTGCCGTTGTAACTACGAACGGTCACTAAACGAGCTGTTGTAAGTCGAGAACCACCTGAAGTTTGGATGCGGAGATGCAGAAATGACGAGATCTCCTTAAGGAGCTCCTGTCTTCTTCTTCTTTTCTGACATCTGCCGTGCCTTCCAGTGAGGCTCTCCCCCCCCCCCCCGGGGGGAACGCCGGACGTCTTGCTACAACGGGGAGGAACAAAGGCTTTGGCAAGAGGCAGGAATGAGGCCAACTTCTAAGTTCCTTCTCACCCTTTGTAAGGATCAGCCAGTCGCTTCTTCGGGACAAAACTGAGAAAGCCTCAGAATTGGCTCGACCAGACCTAGAGCTGTTGCAACCGTCCAAAGATCACAAGATCTTCTGTGTTCCTCAGCCCAGAACATGTTGTAAGGATGGAGAGGAGGAGGAGGAGGAATAGGAGGGGCCCATTTGTTCCCCACAATACTCGGGAGGCTTGTGTCCTGTGTTTAGAAGTGGGCCACTCCGTACACCGCATGTGGTTCTCATTTCACACAACAATTGGCTTAATTTAAAAAGTCTGCTGCGACCCATAAGCTCAGCTGTTCCGGTCGTCTAAGACCAATTGCTAAGAATATATGTCTTTCTTCTAGGAAATCTAGAAGATGGAGCAAAGAATGTTTCAGAATAACAGAGTTGGAAGGGACCTTGGAGGCCATCTAGTCCAACCCCCCCTGCCCCGCCCCGCCCAAGCAGGAGGCTGTTACACCATTTCTGACAGACGGCGGTCCAGTCTCTTCTTGAAAGCTTGAAAGAAAAATGCCAGCAGGAAGGGTGTGTCAAAATAGAGGGGGCAAAGTGGATAATAGAGGTAGAAATTGGGAACTGGAAAAGTACTATTATGTAAGCAAATTGATCCAGACAACACGCTGTTCACAAAGCACTTATGTATGTAAAGAGAAAATGTATAAATAAACTCTTTAAAAAAATAGAGGGAAAAAAGAAAGAAAAAAACAACAGAGGAAGAGGAGGAGAAAGCACAGGTAGCCTTTGACGACCACTGTTCCCTCTAAGGTGCGCGGCCGCGTGGCTGCGCACGTCACAGGGAATCCCCGCGCAGCAGTTTTGAACTGCCACGCAGCGATTTCCCATGTCAGAGGGAACGTTGCTGCGTGGCCGCGCACGTCACAGGGAATCGCCGCGCAGCAGTTTTGAACTGCCGCGCAGCGATTTCCCATGTCAGAGGGAACGTTGCTGCGTGGCCGCGCACGTCACAGGGAATCGCTGCGCAGCAGTTTCAAACTGCCGCGCAGCGATTTCCCATGTCAGAGGGAACGTTGCTGCGTGGCCGCGCACGTCACAGGGAATCGCCGCGCAGCAGTTTCAAACTGCCGCGCAGCGATTTCCCTTGTTAGAGGGAACGTTGCTTACGACCACAATGGAGCCCAAAATTTCTGTGGCTCAGTGAAACACTGGTTAAGGGAGCTTTGCCCCGCTTTACAAACTGGCTTGCCACAGCTGTTAAGTGAATCACTGCAGTTGTGAAGTTAGTAATCCGGTTGTTAAGTGAATCTGGCTTCCCCATGGACTTGGCTTGTCAGAAAGTCGCAAAAGGGGATCATGCGACCTTGGGACACGGCAAGGGTCATAAGTATGAACCAGTTGCCAAGCGTGTGAATTATGATCACGTGAGCAAGGGGATGCTACAAAGGTGGTAACTCTGAAAAACGGTCCCGAGTCACTTTTTTCAGTGCCCTTGCAACTTTGAACGGTCACTAAACGAACTGTTGTAAGTCGAGGACCACCTGTACGCCCAATGCAATTTTGCAGTTGACTATCCAGAGAGGTGATGCAGTTAAATGACTCATGTCATTAAGTAAGTTCAAGCAAACTGATTGGGTGGCTTCCTTCCGCCCGACTTTACCATAGTTGTATTCCGTTATTTTGAGAAGATGCTTTCCCGCCATCTGGTGGACAAAACCGCACATTGCAAGCCACGCATAAATGAGGGCATCGCTTTACTTTTAGCTAAAGGCTTAACTCATTTGTGCTTCCCTGTTATGAGGTTTGCACCCACAACTGTAATTGTTGTCGTCTGTGATATTCAAAACACAAACCTGGGGAGCTGAAGGTTTTAATGAGCTCCAGTGTCCCCCTTATTGGGGTGTGTTGGCTTTACATAGCAAGAAACTTCAACAGAATAAAAGTCTAGAGATTCTCAGTCATCCAGGTCATGGTTGTCCCAAAGGTGCTTTTTTTTTCAGGAGGCTACTGGCCTTTCTTGTTTTTTTTTCTTTTGAAGACATTTCGCTTCTCATCCAGGAAGCTTCTTCAGCTCTGACAGGATTCCATTCCATTTCCCACTATCCTGTCAGAGCTGAAGAAGCTTCTTGGATGAGAAGCGAAACGTCTTCAAAAGAAAAAAAACAAGAAAGTCCAGTTTCCTCCTGAAAAAAAGCACCTTTGGGACGACTTCAACGGAATAATTCTGATTTTTTTTTTATGTGTTTATGTGCAGAGATAATGATAACAGCCCAGTCAAATGCAGAGGTCAAATCTCTGCTCCAAGAGGCTAACAAAGTAAATTTCTCCATGTCAGAACTTGGGAACTGGATTGCAAGTATCTTTTTGGGGGCTCCATCATAACTTCTAACAGTCACTGTCATAAATCAAGGACTCCCTGCACATAATAGAAATGATTATTTCTGCACAGAAATAATATATATTTTTCCAGCCTCAGGATGAATAGTACCACCGTACCTATTCCTATCAAAGCAGGAAGGGAAGAGATTGGGATGGAATTAAAAAAAACCAACCGAGACACAAAGTGTTGTGGCCTGTTGGCCGCCGGCCCCTCCAGCAGCCAAATCAGATGAGGAGGCGTGGGAGTCAGGGCCAGCATCAAGGCAACCTGGGAGCTCCGAGGGGGAAGAGGGAATGGAGCTGGCAGACAGAGAGACAGAGGTGGAGCCTGGGCCGTCTGTCAGCCCTCCGATGGAGAGTCAACAGCCCCCAGGTCTGGAGGTGGCTGATGAGGAAGAGGAGGAACAGCTGGGTCCAGTGCCTGACGCATAGATGCGCAGAAGGCAGAGGAGAGGAGAGCAATGGAAATCTGTGGGCCGATCCTGGGGAAGGAAGAGCCACCGCTGCTAGCGAAGCCCCACCCTAGCTCTGGGGATAAAAGGCAGGGGGCGGAGATGAATAGGTGTGGCAGACAACTATTCATCTTCCGGCTGGATGGACTTGTTAGCCTGCGAGAGAAACTTTTTGCCGGGGCTGCCGGCATTCCTAATAAAGGAATCTTTATGTTCCATGTCAGAGGGTTTGTCGTGTTTGGGGAGCTGGGTCATAACACAAAGCAAGGCATGTCTTGAAACAATCAGAGAAAGGCACTAGCACACTTTATTGGAGTATGCTACAAAAGTCCAGTGGTGACCTTTATTAAGTACTTTTAATAACAAGCATACTTTGAAAGTAACAAAAATTATTGTTCTTTGATTCGTCAGAAAGTCAGGAGTTCCGGCGGGTTTATTTTACAAGAGGGCAACCGTTTTCTTGAAACAAAAACAGAGAAACGGAATCGGTACAAACTCAAAACCTACGTACGGATGAACGGGTTACCGTGAGTGGGTGTGTAGAAAGCGTTGGTACCGTAAGCCGTTAAAAAAACCATACTTCTATTACATTGAATGAGGTACATTCTGAAAAGGAGATGTCTGCGTGTACGTATGCAGGCACACACATACATACACCCCCTCACAGATCTGCGCACATACACACCTACACACAAATGACAACAGAAAACATCCAACATTGGTTTACAAGGGATGTGTTATTAACACCACCGTGGGTCACAGTGAGGAAGGGATGTGGTTGGATGCTACCAAGCTTGAAGGAGATGTGCTTTCCCATTGGGAGACCCTGCCCAAGACTTTGGTGTGGTCAACTTGTGTTACGGGCGGTTTGTGTCAAGATCGGAGAATGGACGATCGCTGCTACTGAAGACTTCATTTATGGAAGCGGTGGAGTAAATGCAGACGATAAGGAGGCTAGGAAGGAGGCAGCTAACACACCGAACAGCCTTCGTAGGAGTAGAAGATTGGCAGAGTCAAAACAAGCAAAATGAAGTTCAGAACCCAGAAATAAGGAGATAAGCTGGCTGAGGAATTCTGGGAGTTGAAGTCTACAAGTCTTAAAGTGGCCAAGGTTGGAGACCCCCGGTTTAGGAAATAGCCAGCGACAGAGGAGAAAATGTGTGGTCATCAGCAAGGGTGGAACCAACATTATAGATAAAAAGAAAATGGCCCCCTTCCTCCCTCCCTTCCAACTCAACAAACTAACACCAGCAGCCGTCACATCTTTGATGCCTCCAGCTGTAAACATGTGCCACCATATGGGATTATAACTGACCTGAACTGATGTTCTTTTTCATGCTTCCTTTGAGGTAACCTCTTTGTTTTAAGCATCCTGGACCATTTCTATCAATATCTCTGCCATAACGTCTTTGTTAGATGGCTACAGTGAACCTCTGGTCCTTTCCAATCTTAAAATGCTAATTTTCTTTTCTTTTTTTTGCAACATAAAGGTAAAGGTTCCCCTCGCACATGCGTGCTAGTCGTTCCCGACTCTAGGGGGCGGTGCTCATCTCCGTTTCTAAGCCGAAGGGGCAGCGCTGTCCGAAGACGTCTCCGTGGTCATGTGGCCGGCATGACTAAACGCCAAAGGCGCACGGAGCGCTGTTACCTTCCCACCAAAGGTGGTTCCTATTTTTTCTACTTGCATGTTTTACGTGCTTTCGAACTGCTAGGTTGGCAGAAGCTGGGACAAGTAACGGGAGCTCACTCCGTTACGCGGCGCTAGGGATTCGAATCGCCGAACTGCCGACCTTTCTGATCGACAAGCTCAGCGTCTTAGCCACTGAGCCACCGCACCCCCCCCCCTTTTGCAACATACCACAGGCTAAAACATATTGCGGGGTCCTGGGACATGTATATTCCCCTTCATTCGCTAAAAGGTATGATGAACTGGGAACGTCTAGCTTAGCAAAGAGAAGGACTAGGGGTGATATGATAGCAGTCTTCCAATATTTGAAGGGCTACCACAAAGAAGAGGGGGGTCAACCTATTCTCCAAAGCACCAGAAGGCAGGATAAGGATGGAAACTTATCAAGGGAGAGATCCAACCTAGAACTAAGGAGAAATTTCTTAACAGGAAGAACAACAAATTAACTTGCCTTCAGAAGTTGTAGGTGCTCCATCCCTGGAGGTTTTTAAGAAGAGACTGGACAGCCATTTGTCCAGAATAATATAGGGTCTCCTGTTCAAGCAGGGGGTTGGACTAGAAGACCTCCAAGGTCCCTTCCAACCCTATTATTCTGTATTCTGCAAATTTCATTTAAGGAGGGATCAGCAATTCTCTACAGTTGTAGAACTTCGGTTTCTTTGTTCTTTCTGAACTCCAAAGAATTGCCTTTGGGGCCTAACATGCCTGAAATGAGCAAGGTTGCTCATTTAGTCTTCAGTAATTCTAGAATATTCTTAGGACTACCTGATGCATAGCCCTGCGTTTATTACTATCACTTCTAATAAAACTAGAGCTTCTTGAAGAATTTCATAAGCCTACAGAAAGTTAAAAGAATCAGGACAATACCGGTATTAGAAAACAATCACCAATCGTGGTTACAACACTGGAGATTAATAAAATACTGCCAGCTAACAAAATAAAGTTATGATTCAAATCCTTCCATTACGTAGATGGTGAAACCATACAATTTAAGAAACTAATGACACTAATGAGTAAACCTGTGCTAATGAGGACTTCTTTCAACCTGTATTAACCTAAGATTATTAGGTTTAATCCGGATTTGGTCATGGAGGAGACCGACTGAGATGAGTAAATTATACCCCAGTAATTGCCATGGGTTCACTTTGAATAGGACTTAACCTCAGTCAAGCCAATTACAGGTAGTCCTCGGCTTACGACCACAACTGAGCCCAACAGTTCTGTCGCTACAGGAGATATTTGTTAAGTGAATTTTGCCCCATTTTACCTTTCTCGCCGCAGTCGTTAAATGAATCACTGCCATTGTGAAGTCATTCACACGGTCGTTAAGTGAATCCGGCTTCCCCGTTGACTTTGCTTGTCAAAAGCTTGCCAAAGGGGATCATGTGACCCCGGAGACACTGCGACCGTCATATATACGAGTCCATTACTGAGCATCTCAATTTTGATTGTGTGACTGCGGGGATGTTGCAACGGTGGTTAAGTGTGAAAAACGGTCGTCACTTTTTTCAGTGCCATTGTAATTTTGAACAGTCACTAAATGAACTGTTGTTAGAGTGGTGCGGTGGCCTAGAGATAGAGCTCTCGCCTCACAATCAGGAGGCTGTGAGTTCGATCCTAGGTAGAGGCTGATATTTCTCTCTCTGGGCACATTGAGAATATATCTGCTGAACAAAACTCCGCATTGGCGACAGGAAGGGCATCCGGCCATTAAACGCTCTGCTAGCTCCATTCAGTTGCCCAGACTCCACCTCGCAAGGGATTATAGGGTCGTTAAATGATGTTGAAAGAAAGACTAAATGAGCTGTTGTTAAGTCGAGGGCTACTTGTGGACTAAATGTTTCTCCAATCTGCATTGGTGACCAGGGATAGAGAACCAGGATTAAAATTAAAAATGAAATTGAAATTTCATTTTAATGTATGCCAATAAGTGTACATTTAAAGTGACAATAAAGTTAGTCTAAATCTAAGTCTAGTCTAGGATAAGGCCAAGCCAAGGGACTTGACAATTTCTTTCAGATTTGTCTTTTATCTTCACCATCTTATTGGAAACTTCTACATTCCTTCTGTCAACTCGTAAAGCATTCCTGGCTTGCTCTCGAGTTGCCATAGGCAGGAGGGGGGAAAACTGACGGAGCAGCACGGCAGCCACAACCAGAAGCACATTCCACGCATACCTTTCTCAAGGCTGTATCCCAGGTTACCGGCAACAGCCGGAGGGGCGTGATCTCTACAGCCCGTGAAAGTGCTCCATTGGAGAATGTGATTTATGACACACCCTGGGAGGAGGGGGGAAACAGGGTCATAATTGGGCCGTGGTGAAATCTAAAAATTTTCCCTACCGATTCTGTGGGCGTGGCTTGGTCATGTGACCGGGTGGGTGTGGTCAACTTGTAAAATGTGGTGAAACTCACTTAACAATGCTCTTGCTTAGCAACCAAAATTTTGGGCTCAATTGTCATAAGTTCTTTCTTTCTTTCTTTCTTTCTTTCTTTCTTTCTTTCTTTCTTTCTTTCTTTCTTTCTTTCTTTCTTTCTTTCTTTTTCTTTCCTTCCTTCCTTCTTTCCTTCCTTCCTTCCTTCCTTCTCTTTCTTTCTTTCTTTTTCTTTCTTGAGTGTCTCTCTCCCTTCCTTTTTTTCT
>QLTV01003131.1:1171742-1191487 GCA_003457575.1 Thermophis baileyi | reverse complement strand
AACTCTACTTACCTTCCCTGCCGGTTCGGACGTGCTCGCTCCGCTCACGCGCTTTTTCACCCACGCTCCGCTCGCGCATGCGCTTTTTCAGCTTCTGCGAACGCACAGAACGCTTTGCGCATGCGCAGAGGGTAAAAGAACCCAAATGGCGGCATCCGGGCGGGTGGGCGGGGGCCTCGCGCTACCTTGGCGACTGGCTCTATGGCAACCGACAGGTACGAGCGAACCGGGAGCATTTCACCCCTGACATAAGCAATAAGATTTCTGAACTGGAACTTAAATGTCACCCTGATTCTTCGCCCCTGACAGGATGGTTCTTGTTGCTGTTGCCATTTAGAAAACCTTCCCTACTAAAGACTAAATATGAAGAGGGAAAGGAGAGAAGGGGAAACGAAGAAGAAAAAAGCAGGGCACTGATTATTAATTACCCTACAGACATGTTTAAAAAACAGGTTCACTGCCATTCCAAACAACCACAGGTAGTTGGACTGCTTAAACATCTACAGTTCCAATACTACGTCCAAAACCTTTGTAAACAAGAAACAACAAAGGTACACAAAAAGGAACTCCAGAGATATCCTGACTTGTGAAAACAGGTTCAAAGGTAGCATCTGAATTGAGAATTTCAATCTGGCAAAGCTGTGAATGGTATAAATAATCGCACACCAATTGTTGGCAAAATCTGTCCAGTTCTCCTTCTAATGTTGATTTTTAAGTGGAGCAATTAGAATCAGGCCTAAAGGTGGAAGGTGCAATATTAACATTAGCCTTTGTCTTAATTTTTTTGTTAAATTATTTGACAATAACTTGAATCTTGCTCTATGTCAGGGGTGTCAAACTCAAGGCCAGTGGGCCAGATCCGGCCTGTGGGGTGCTTAGAACTGGCCTGTGGGGCCGCCCTGGAAATAGTGATGGACTGGCCCATGGTGCCTCTGCTGGCAGAGGGTTGCAGGAGGCCATCCCAGCCGAAAACGGAGCTCAGGAGCCCGTTTTCGCTGGTAGAGCACTCGGGCCACCACAGGCGCCCCCGACACGAGTGACATCAAACTGGCTACGCCCACCCTGGCCCCCCCGAGGTCAAACACAACCCTGATGCGGCCCTCAATGAAATCAAGTTTGACACCCCTGCTCTACGTTGTACTCGTTTCTTCTTCTCCTGCAAAGCTTTTAAATATCCATCACAGTAACTGGATACTGTAGTGAACACCTACAATTTCTTGAGAAGGAAACAAATTGCATACACCTGAAACACAGCCAAGGTTTCTGAAGGCAGCATCTTCATTTCAAGCAAGGTTTTTTTACCAGTCCCTCCAGGGGGAAGAGGGGAAAAAAAATCATTTCTCTGCAGAGATGGAGCTGTAAAGTTTTTTTTTAATAGTTACATTCTGTTCTAACCCAAGGCATATTTGGAACTTAAATAACATCTCTGAAGATACAAAGAATTATTTTTCAATGAATGGAAATCCCCCAGGATGACTTCCTGTCCACTGTAGAACTCAAGTGAGGCAAGAGAGACTGGCCTTCCTTCCTTCCTTCCTTCCTGCCTGCCTGCCTGCCTGCCTGCCCGCCCGCCCGCCTGCCATAATGGCTCAGTAGTTAGAATGCAGTATTGCAGGCTGACTCAGCCCACAGTCTGGAGTTCGATCCTGATTGGCTCGAAGTTGACTTAGCCATCCATTCTTCCGAGGTGGGTAAGATGAGGAGTCAACATATTGTTGGGGGCAATATGCTGACTCTGTAAACCTGCTTAGAGAGGGCTGTAAAACACTGTGAAGCGGTATACAGTATATATGTCTAAGTGCTACTGCTGTTGCTAAGTGCCCTTCCTTCCTTCCTTCCTTCCTTCCTTCCTTCCTTCCTTCCTTCCTTCCTTCCTTCCTCCCTCCCTCCCTCCCTCCCTCCCTCCTCCCTCCATCCCACGCTCCCTTCCCACCTTTATTATTTTTATAAGTAGTTCAAGGTGGCGAACAAACAGAATACCCTTTCCCCCTCCCATTTCCCCCTCAACAATGACCTTGTGAGGTGAGTTGGGTTGACTGTCAGGCTAAGCCCAAGTATGACACAGAACAATCTAGCCGGAGTTCACTTCTTAATTTGTTTACATACAATAGACAGAATCTTGCCAGACTATATGCTTACTACTCTCACTCTAACAGACATACCCTGGGAGATTCTAAGGAGTGGCTATCCTAACTCTCTTTCTCCACATCCTATCCAGCTCAGGGCTATGCTATCTTTTGTTTCAACCCTCTTTCTGTAATGTATTCCCTCTTTCCTGGGAAACTGATGTTTCATGGAAGTCTGCCTGGCCCCAAGTCACCAGCTGGCTATGTCTAAGATGGGACTAGAATTCTCAATCTCCTGTTGATTGGTCCCAAGTCACCAGCTGGCCTTTCTACCTAAGATGGGACTGGAATTCTCAGCCTCTTGTTGATTGGCCCCAAGTCACCAGCTGGCCTTCCTATCTAAGGTGGGACTAGAATTCTCAGTCTATTGTTGATTGGCCCCAAGTCACCAGTTGGCCTTCATATCTAGGGTGGGACTAGAACACACAGTCCCCCAGTTTTTACCCTGGTGCCTTGACCTCTAGACCAAACTCATTCTTCCCTTCATAAGCAAGCTCATCTTGGACTCCTTAGTTCTTAAGCCTACAGTAGCACCTACCAAGCCTTTCATAAGATCAGGATGGGAAGCAGATCACCAACAAACCACTCTTCTTTCCTTGCTCACTTTTGGCTTTGGCCACCTAATGAGAAGAGAGGACTCCTTGGAGAAGGAGTTGGGGAAGATGGAAGGCAAAAGGAGAAGGGGACAGCAAAGGATGAGATGGTTAGATAGGGTAATCGACGCAATGAACATGAATTTGGGCAAACTTCAGGAGACAGCGGGGGATGGGGGCATGGCGTGTTGTGGGGTCTCCATGGGGTCACGAAGAGTCGGACATGACTTAGCGACTGAAAAACAGCAACTTATCAATGTACTTGAAGAATTAAGGTTGTCTTGGTGCTAATCCATTAGAATGGTTCTATTTTTGTTTGACAGGAATTAAAGTCCTTCCAGGGGTCAACATCTACAAGAGAGAGTTTACAGTGTCATACTCAAATTCTCTACCTTGCAATTCAACTCTTCGTGCTCTCTTGCAGATTTTGACATTCTGCCACCCCTCGTGGACTCATCTGCCTGGAGGACTTTCTGAATTTCAGTTGCCTAATTTAATTTCTGATCCTCAGCCTTGACTGGTGGCCAATCAGACATCTGTTCCTTGCCCAATTCCAAGCAAGCTTTCCCCAACATTGAGTCCTTCAGACATGATCCTACCAAATAGCTGCTGGAATATAATCCGATGATTAGAGAGTTCGTTCCCAGCAGTATAAATCTCTAAAAAAAAAAAAAAGACTGGCTCATTTCTCTTGCTGCTGCATGATTTATTTTCAAGCAGCTTGGCAGCAGTTGTCTTTTAAAAGTGGTAATAAAGATTCGCGGTGCTTTTTTGGAGGGCTGCCTTCAAGTCAGGCAGGGGTGGGCATTTATGGCCCCTTTACGATCTGTGGATTTCAACTCCCACAATACTTGAACCAGCCAGGTTAAATGCGAGCCAGCCGTCTAAAAAGCCAACCCAGTCCTAGGCTGCATTAACAGAAGGATAGAAACAAGATCATGTGAATAGCAATAGCAATAGCAGTTATATACCGCTTCACAGTGCTTTACAGGGTCAGCATATTGCCCCCAACAATCTGGGTCCTCATTTTACCCACCTCGGAAGGATGGAAGGCTGAGTCAACCTTGAGCCGGTGAGATTTGAACCGCCGAACTGCAGCTAGCAGTCAGCTGAAGTAGCCTGCAGTGCTGCACTCTAACCACTGCGCCACCTCGGCTCCTGAAGTGAAGTGTTAATATCACTTTACAATGCCTTGGTAAGACCACACTTGGGAATATTGCATCCAGTTTTGGTCGCCACGATATAAAACATTTGTTGAGACTCTAGAAAAAGCCCGGAGAAGAGCAACAAAGACAATTAGGGGACTGGAGGCTAAAACATATGAGGAACGGTTGCAGGAATTGGATATGTCTGGTCAAGTGATAAGAATGACCAGGGGTGACATGATAGCAATTTTCCAAAATCTAAGGGGCTGCCACAAAGAAGAGGGGGGTCAACCTATTCTCCAAAGCGCCTGAAGGCAGGACAAGAAGCAATGGATGGAAACTAATCAAAGAGAGAACCAACCTAGATATAAGGAGAAATTTCCTGAGAGTGAAAGCAATGAACCAGTGGAACGACTTGCCTTCAGAAGTTGTGGGTGCTGCATCATTGGAGGCTTTTAAGAAGGGACTGGACAACCATTTGTCTGAAATGGTATAGGGCTTCCTGCTTGAGTAAGGGGTTGGACTAGAAGACCTCCAAGGTTCCCTTCCAACTCTGTTATTCTGTTAGGTCATAAAGGGACTATAGAGGACCTCACCCCTGAAATAAGGGGTACTCTGTGGCTCCTGCTATGGACTTGATGACTGACAATAATTTTTTTTTCTTGTACAGAAGAAATCCTGATGAAACCCACATGTCCTTTATGTTAAGTAACATTTTGTTGGTTAATGCACACAGACAAAAAAAGCTGTTATTATCCACTGGAAGAGCCGAATCCAGATTTCATAGCACCAAAGCTGATTGTAATGATTTTTAGAAAGGACCTGTAACAGCCAAAATCAAAATCTAATCCCAAATGTGTTCATATTTTTTGACCATCTTATTGTGGGAATATCCTGATGTCTCAATGACTGGCAGGTATGATCGTGCTGAAGCACTGTGCAATTGTTAAATTGTTGAGCTGGTTTATAAAATCCTGAGAAAAACCAGTGTAATCAATCGTGCTTAGTTTGGTTGTAGGCATAAAAGTAAATTTTCCTGGCCTATTCATACCAACAATGGCTGCATATAAAGGTGGCGCAGTGGTTAGAATGCAGTATTGCAGGCTAATTCTGCCATCTGCCAGCAGTTCGATTCTCACTGGCTCAAGGTCGACTCAGCCTTCCATCCTTCTGAGGTGGGTCAAATGAGGACCCAGATTGTTGGGGGCAATAGACTGACTCTGTAAACCGCTTAGAGAGGGCTGTGAAGTACTGTGAAGCGGTATATAAGTCTAAGTGCTGTTGCTATTGCTAAAGTACTGGGAGAAATTTATTTCACCAGGAAATACTGGCTGCAAAATCCTGCGTAATTCCATTTTTCATCTTTGAAATGGCATACATCCAAAAGCAGCTCTTATATAATTCTCAGGAGGTATTGATGAAATTGCAGGTATCATTGGGACATAACCTGATTTAAAACTCCCCCTAAAATGTTCCGAATTAGAGGCAGCAGGCAGTCACTTTAAACCGTATACTTTTCTAATCCATTCCACGGATTACCAATTTCTTAACCGGGTCTGATAAAATGTGATGCTTACGCAAAAAACATCGCTTTATGTTTCGCTAATTGAATTTTTTTTTTTAACATGCAATTTTGGTAAGCGGTAGGATTGTTTATATTTTAATTGATTTTTGCTGTTTTTAACGACGGTAACCTTGTTTCCCCCCCCAAAAAAATTAGATTGCTTTGCCTTTGTCATTTTATTGTGCAAAGATTTCTCATTACTGTTGCCGTTGACATTCGGATGCTTAATTGTCTTTCAAAGGGTTGTTAGGCACCTTGCTAAGTGATGCACTATGCATAAGTCTTATTTTATTGACATTAACTGTAAGTTTGACAAGCACCTGATGCTGACACCTTGTAGAAGGAGGCAGATGTAGCGTTGGATGCACACAGTTTGGAAAAAAAGATAAATCTACCAAGACTCACTGGGTATCCCTGACTCCTCTAGCAAAATTTAATAATAACTACCCACATATATTGCTTCTTTCATCCAGGTCTCCTGTAAGACCCTGTTGGAAGAAATATCCACCTGGTTCAGTTCCAAGCCGGGAGAAAGGCACTGGAGACAAAATGGAGGCTGGAGGCTGATTAGAAAGAGGGTCCATTTATTGATGAAGCAGAACCACCAAGCACATGGTTCTGGTGCAGCTGACCACATGGAGTTGAGAGTGTATGTGGGGGTATTTATACCTTCTCTTGGGCTTTGCACTTGAGCTTCCTGTTCCTGTGCAAGAACATGTATTCTATTGGCCGTTGTCAGACTCCCATGGGGCCATGTACAAATCTTAGGAGTTTGTCTGAGCTACGTTTGGTTGAAGTTCAGGCTGATGCAATGAAGGGGCTTGTTAGGTAATTCCTATTGTGGCTGAGGGGGAATCCTACCTTTGTTCAGACCATGCTGCAGGGAATTTCAAAATATCCTGTCTTGAATGGATTTCTGCCTGCAGTATTTTGCCTACGAATAGAGCTACCTAGATCTCAATAAGCTCTTTATCTCTTAAGTGCTGACATCTGCTGTGGGCTATTAAGAAAGGTGTGGGCTATTAAGAGTGAGTCTGCTTCCTGCCTCTAAAAAAACATGTTTCTCTATTTCTCATCCAGGGAAATATAATATTCTGCCTTTTTCATATTTCCTAAAATATTTCATTCTTCTAGGAGAGGGGTGGGTGCTAACTTTCTACAACCCCAGATCCAATTGGGATGGATACTCAATCAAGTCCATCTTCTTAGGCTGAAATATACTTTCATCCAGTGGTGGGATTCCAAATCTTTTCCTACCAGTTCTATGAGAGTGTGCTTTGCACGCGCATGCGTGCTTCGCTCGCTCAGCACTCAAAGACCGCCCTCAGTGTCAGCGCTGGTGATCTGAGCTTTGAATGAAAAAAAATTGAATGAAAAAAAGGACAAACACAAAAAATGGAAAGAGGTATTTCATTCTTCTAGGAGAGGGGTGGGTGCTAACTTTCTACAACCCCAGATCCAATTGGGATGGATACTCAATCAAGTCCATCTTCTTAGGCTGAAATATACTTTCATCCAGTGGTGGGATTCCAAATCTTTTCCTACCAGTTCTATGAGAGTGTGCTTTGCACGCGCATGCGTGCTTCGCTCGCTCAGCACTCAAAGACCGCCCTCAGTGTCAGCGCTGGTGATCTGAGCTGTTGTTTAGCTCAGCTGAGGCGTGGCAATCCGCTCTGCCGCGCGAATCAGCTAACGGCGGGGGCGGGAGGGTGGGGCCAGCCAGAGGTGGACTACTCAAAAGTTCCGCTACCAGTTCGCCCGAACTGATCCGAACCGGCTGAATACCACCTCTGTTTTCATCCCATCTCCTTGCCCTGAGATCGGTCCTTGTCTTACAACCATTGGCTTAGTGACCGTCCGAAGTTACAACAGCACCGAAAAAAGTAACTTATGACCGTTTTTCACGCTTACAACCATTGCAGCATTCCCGTGGTCACAACTCAGACGCTTGGCCATTGGTTCATATTTACGACAGTTGCAGTGTCCCGGGGTCACGTGATTCCCCTTTGGCAACCTTCTGATGAGCAAAGTCAACGGGGAAACAGATTCACTTAACAGCCACGTTCCTAATTTAACAGCCGCCCAGAGTCCTTTGGGAGTTGGGCGGCATACAAATATAATAAATAAATAATAAATAAATAAACTGCAGTGATTCACACTGCAAGAAAAGTCATAAAATGGGGTAAAACCCACTTAACAAATTTCTCACTTAGCAACATAAATTCTGGGCTCAACTGTGGTTGTAAGCCGAGGACTATCTAGACCTGAAGACATTTCATGAGCTCACAGCAAGGAGATAGGATGAAAGTAAATATCAGCTGAAGATGCACACAGGATCCTTCACCTTCTTACAAACTGATGTCTGCGGCACTCAACACGTAAAGCAGATTTCAAACACAAGGCTGGTTTGGTGGAGATCCACTTACTTCCCTGCAAAACAGATCCCTTAAATCATTGAGAGAATAAGTCACAAGTGGTTTCTGCTTTGAAAGATCCTCTTTGGAGAATCTTCAGTTACTTCCTCTTATTTTCTCTGCTCCTTCTCCAGCAGTCTATCATCAAACAACTTGTCAGGCTAAGCTCAACATCACATTTAGAAGATAGAATAATAGGGTTGGAAGGGACTTGGAGGTCTTCTATCCGATCCCCTGCCCATGGCAGGAGATCCTATACCATTTCTGACTTTCTTTGGGCTTGATGGGATAGATACAAATGATCATAGAAAGAATAACAGAATAAGGCAGTTGGAAGGGACCTTGTTGGTCTTTTAGTTCGGTTTAAGAGATATAAATTTTGGATTAGCTGAACATCTATATATATAAAAGCCAAATACCACTCATGCATCATCATGAAATCTCCAGAACCGTAAAGCCTACAAACTTGAAACTTGGCACGTATGTTCCTCTTGGCTTCTAGGTGCTCGCTAAGAAAGGATTTTTCGAAATGACCATCAGATTATTAGTTATTTCTTATATTATTATTAACATGCTCTGATGCTAAGGAGTTAGACATTCTACTCCCCCTCCCCACCTGAAAAGAACTCTGTTCCAACTGCCAGTGGGCATGGCCAGCGCATGATTCATCCGGCCTGCGGGCTGGGAGTTTAGACATTCTACTCCATGCTAAGGAGTTCAGCTTGCAAACCCGAGGGAGAGAAGGGGAGAGGAGAGGCCGATCGTAACTACTCATTAATGTTCAAGCTTTAACTGTCAATTTATCAAGCCCGATCACATAGTTTTGTAGCGAAGCACGGGTATCCAGCTACTAGTAATTAAATACAAGTAAAAAAATTACCTCCCAGTTGAATATCCTGGCCATTCTGGCCATTCCTAGCCCACCTAGAGTATTGAATTAATAATTTATTCAAAGTATATCCAGATTTCTTTTACTAATTATTTAATAATTGGATTGTTTCCAATTCAGGTGCTATGCCTTCAGATTGGTGTCTTGATCTTATTTAAGGTCATAATGATTTGGGATTCAACTGCTATTTTAAATCTTTAAATCTTTTGGCATTAGTAAAAGTAACAGAGTTGGAAGGGACCTTGGAGTTCAGCTAGTCCAACCCCCTGCTCACGCAGGAGACCCTGTACCATTTCAGACAAATGGCTGTCCAGTCTCTTCCTAAAAACCTTCAGTGCTGGAGCACTCACAACTTCTGGAGGCAAGATATTCCACTGGTTAATTGTTCTCACTGTCAGGAAAATTTTCCTTAGTTCTAGGTTGCTTCTCTCCTTGATTAGTTTCCACCCATCACTTCTTGTCCTGCCTTCGGGTCCTTCGGAAAATAGGTTGACTGGCTATTCTCAGGAGAGCTCAAGAATATTACATCTGTGCTTCAAACACTAATATATGCCCTGAAGTTACTCCTCTCTCTGCTCCTGAACTAGATGCAGCTCATGGACCAAGAAGCTTCTGTTTGAAGGTCTAGCTATGAAGCTGCAGTTGTTCCCCTGCCCAGCTGAAGTTCTTTTTGAGGGAGCCCATAAAGGTGGACAAATTCAATATTTTGTCTTCCTCGGCAGATCTGCAGCTTCAAATTCATCTCCAGCAGCAATAAAAGGACTTTTGTTTTTGCAAAATTTCCAATCCAGGGTAGACTTTCCTCTTAATTTGCATTGTTTCATCTCCTTTCATCTCCTGTTAGAACTATTAAGGTTTACATGGACTTCAGGAAAGACAGAAGTTCCTCAAGATACATAGAGTTTGCAATTCAAGCAGGCAAGTCAAGACAGCTACGCCTGTGATATTTTCACGGCATGGATTCCTGAATTCCTATTATATATCGGTAATGAGATCAAAAAAGATCCAGAGGGCAGAAGAAGCTGCGGCAATGAGTTATTTTAACTTCTCCAAGCTGTAACTCATTTCTCACTTTTTCTTCAAAGGATCACAACAGAGTTTCAAAGATTGTCATCGTTATGAGTCATCAACTGTTCATTTGCCTTCTTCTTCTTTTTTTTTAAAAAAGGAAGAAAATAGGCCTTCAGTCTGGTAGAGACAAATCATTTTCATAACACATTTCATCCATCAAAATTCTGCTGCTCATTTAATTTAATAAACAACAGCTTGAGCATTTGAGATTGCGGGTTATCTTTTTGAACTTTGAAATAAGAGCTGTCTTCAAAGAGTCTTCTCAGTGTTACATGCAATCACCTACAGAGCCCCTCATCTTGAATAACTTTCAAGGAAAAATGAAGTTCTTAAATTCAATCCAAAATTGATCCTTCCCATGAAGAGATGGTAGCTACAGGGATCTCCTAAATCACTATGACACATCAAACAGGACCTGAACAGTTGCAGAGAAATCAAGATAATAACCAGAGGTGGTATTCACTTACCTTTCCTACCGGTTCGCAAATGTGAGTGCGGGCGGGTGCAGGCTTGCTTCGCTCGCAGGTGCCACTTCCATGCATGGGCACGTCCTTCCGCGCATGCGCCCAGCCTCAAAAACATACCTAACAAAGACGAAATAGAGCTGGGGCGGATGAGCGGGTGGGCGGGCCCACCCGCGATTTCTGCTACCGGTTCGGGCGAACCGGTCCGAACCGGCAGAATACCACCTCTGATAATAACCCTCCGTGAGCATAAGTTCTCTTTATTTGTATTATTTTTTTGGCAGTGAGTAGAAGTACCTGGTTTAATTGAAGGAGCATGTAGTTCTGGAATGATTGCTATTTTTTGTTGTTGTTGCTAACTTGGTCTTGTTGGAAGAAAAACCCATCTGGTTCAGTTCCAAGCTGAGAGAAAGACGCTGGAAATAAAATGGAGGCTGGAGGCTGATTGGAAAGAAAGGTCCATGTATTGATGGACAGAACCACCAGGGATTGTGGTTCTGGAGCAGCTGACCCATTGGTTTGATAAGTAGATGGATTTGTATAAGTTTCAGAGTTGCTGCTGGGTGTGTGTGCGCAGTGTCTGAAATGCCCTTATTGTGCAATGTAGTGAGCTCTGTGTCTTCTGCTAAATGGTAGAGGGTTAATCCTATTATGCCCTGAAGGGCCGTGTCCTGTTCCTCTTAATCCCATCATCCTGGAGCTGAAGGTCTTTTGTTTTGTAGATAGGCTGGCCCAGTCTTTCTTAATGGGCACAAAATATCTGCTGGGGGCTATTAAGACTGAGTCTGTTTTCTGTCTTTAAGAGTATGTTTCTCCATTTCTACCTTTGGGGAAATATAATATTCTGGCCTTTTTAATATTTCCCAAAATATTTCATTCTTCGGGGGGGGGGGGGCTTCCCACAGTCACCCTGGAGCTTAACTGTCTAAATTTTTAAGAGCAGCATTTCTAGGTCTGATGAAATTGAATGCCGAAGTTCAGCCAACTGTATTTAACCCCTAGTTAAGATTTTGCAGCCTTTGCAGGAAGAGTTAAATTGATTATTTTATTCCAAGAGGAAAAATATATATTTTATTTGGATATCATTTCTGGATTTTGTGCTTCTGATGAAAAAAATATATGAAACATTGACTTTGGTTTTGTTGATCAGAAAGATCTGTCATTATAGAAATGGCTAGTTATGTTTATGTTTATGTTTATGTTTATTTCTATGCCGCCCAACTCCTGAGGGACTCTGGGCGGCTTACAACAATATAAAAAACTTGTTAAAATATGAAAAACTATTAAAAAGAGACATAATAAAAACATTTAAAAACAATTAAAAACTCATACACACCATTTCATGGCCGGATCTCGCCAAATTGCAGAAGTGAGATCAACGGCCCCAAGCCTTCCGGAACAGCCAGGTCTTCACCGCTTTCCGGAAGGCCAGCAGGGTGGGGGTAGTCCGATTCTCAGGAGGTAACTGGTTCCAGAGGGCCGGGGCAGCCACAGAGAAGGCCCTCCCGCGCGGGCCCACCAGCCAGCACTGTTTAGCTGACAGGACCTGGAGGAGCCCAACCCTGTGGGATCTTACCGGTCGCTGGGAGCTATGTGGCAGAAGGCGGTCTCGAAGATAACCTGGCCCTGAGCCATATAGGGCTTTAAAGGTAATAACCAACACCTTGAATTGTGCCCAGAGACCAATAGGGAGCCAGTGCAGCTCGTGGAGAATTGGTGTAATATAGGTGTACCTAGGTGCACCCATGACAGCTCGCGCAGCCGCATTCTGGACCAACTGTAGTCTCCGAACACTCTTCAAGGGTAGCCCCATGTAGAGCGCATTGCAATAATCTAACCGTGAGGTTAGATATTAATGTGTAAAAGCAAAACGTTAAGGATGGAGTGTTTTTATCTCGTACTGTGCTAAGAAGAGTCAGAAGTCAGTGCCTCTTCCTTCCTTCCTTCCTTCCTTCCTTCCTTCCTTCCTTCCTTCCTTCCTTCCTTCCTTCCTTCCTTCCTTCCTTCCTTCCTTCCTTCCTTCCTTCCCCCTTGTATCTCACACCTCCTTTCCCCCGTTCCTTTTCCTTTCCTTATTTTTCTATTTGATTTGATTTGATTTGTATTTTATATAATAAAACAAATAAAAATTTGGACCACTTCCCCCCCCCCCAAAAAAAAGATTTTGCAGCCTTTGACCCTGTAGGACGAGTTCCAGTCTGCATGGAAGCTATCACCCTTCTGAAAACTAGAATTTAGTAGGAGTTCTCGCCTTCATACGCAAACTCCTAGGGAGAGCATTTCTGAAGCCTCAAATAAAGGATGTCAAATGCCAAACTGACAAAAATAGGGCTCTCAATTTGCTTTTTATTGGTAGTTAAACCTATATAGCAGCCCTGCAGCTTATTTTAGGAAGACAGAAGTTCCCAAGCATAAAAGCGCTTTTAATGTACACATTGTAATGTATGAAGCCAAAGTCATTGGCCACGCCAAAACCCATCAGGCACGTGAGTTTATCGAAGGCTGGCATACTAGCAACGGGTCCACCCAGAGGTGAAATGCTACCGGTTTGGACCGGTTCGCCCGAACCGGTAGTAAAAATACTACCGATTCGGGCGAACTGGTATATCCGACGATCAGCTGTGCAACAATCAGCTGTGCCGCATGATCTAGATTATCTAGAAAGCAGGATTTCCTGCTTTCTAGCTAATCTATATCGCGTGGCACAGCTGATTCCCCCCCATCACTGTTCTACTTACCTTTGCAGACTCTGATGGCTTCAAAATGCTCCTTTTTCAGCGCTGCACGGTAGTGCCTGTGGCGTGCATGTGTGCGCGAAGCGAACTGGTAGCAGACTTCAGAGGATTTCACCCCTGGGTCCATCAACAAACACATGGTCCAACAGAAGCTACACTCGACAAGAGTTGCTTCACAGGTGGGCCTCACCTTACGAGCACAATTGAGTCCAAAATTTCCATCGGTAAGCGAGACAGTTGTTAAGTGAGTTTTGCCACTTTTGATGACCTTTCTTGCCACAGTTGTTAAGTGAATCACTGTGGCTGTTAAGTTAGTAACCCAGTTGTTAAGTGAATCTGGTTTCCTCATTGACTTTGCTTATCAGACAGTCACCAAAGGGGATCACATGACCCCGGGACACTGCAACCGTCATAAATATGAACCAATGGCCAAGTGCCTGAATTTTGATCATGTGACCACGGGGATGCTACAATGGTCGTAAGAGTGAAAAACAGTCATAAGTCATTTTTTCAGTGCCATTGTAACTTGGAACAGTCACTAAGCGAATGGTGGTAAGTCAAGGGCTACCAGTATTGTATCTCTGACTATGTCTAATCTTCCAGTCACTTTATTTTAACCAACTCTTGTTATTGCTTATTAGCATAGAATATTTTACAACCTACATTTTTATCCTTTGTCTTGATGATACCGCAGTTATATTTTTATTCTTTTAATAGAATATTTTATAAAGAATAGAATAGAATATAGAGTTGGAAGGGACCTTGGAGGTCTTCTAGTCCAACCCCCTGCTTAGGCAGGAAACCCTACACCACTTCAGATAAATGATTATCAGAGGTGGGTTGTTCCCGGTTTGTACTGGTTCTTTAGAACCGGTAGCGGGAATTTCCCCCTGTTCGCCAAACCAGGAGCAATCGCCAGTTGGCCACGCCCACGAATCAGCTCTCTCGGTGGTGCCGTAGGCGCTGCCATTTTGTTTTTTCAAAACAAAATGGGTTTTCAGCAGTGCGCATGCGCGTGCGCCCACGCGCGGCACGGCCACGCAGTACGCAAAGCGTGCACGCCCATGTGACGTGGGAGGAAGCGAACCGGTGGCAAGGTAAGTTAGAACCCACCCCTGATGGTTATCCTACATCTTCTTAAAAACTTCCAGTGTTGGAGCATTCACAACTTCTGGAGGCAAGTTGTTTCACTGATTAATTGTTCTCACTGTCAGGAAATTTCTCCTTAGTTCTAAATTGCTTCTCTCCTTGATTAGTTTCCCTCCACTGCTTCTTGTCCTGCCCTCTGGTGCTTTGGAGAATAGGTGGACCCCCTCTTCTTTGTTGCAGCCCCTCAAATCTTGGAACATTGCTCTTCTGTCACCCCTGGTCCTTCTTTTCACTAAACTGGCCATACCCAGTTCCTGGAACCGTTCTTCGTATGTTCTAGCCTCAAGGCCTTTAATCATCTTTATTGCTCTTCTCTGCACACTTTCCAAAGTCTCAACATCCTTTTTGTATTGTGGTGACCAAAACTGGATGCTGTATTCCAAGTGTGGTCTTACCAAGGCATTATAAAGTGGTATTAACACTTCACGTGATCCTGATTCTATCCCTATTACTTTTACGATAGCGTGTAATTATTGTTTTACACATTAATGTTAATAGATTGCCATATAAAGTTTTAATATTATTCAAGCTTTTCAGTGGGGAGTAGCTGTACTATGGAATAGCCTCCTGCTGAAAACTCCGTGTGTTCCCACATTATTGGCTTTCTGCAAGATTATTTCAGGCAGCCTATGGAGGAGGAAATAATGCCATTAATTTAATATTGCTGGTATAATTGCTTGATTTTACTTTATATTGTAAAACTTATATGAGGGGTATTTTATTGCACATTGTCTGTGGTTTTATTGTATTTTTGACTGCCATGATATTATTATCTGCTGAGTGTCTCTGGATAATGGCCATATAAGTGAATAAAATAAAATAAAAATTTACTTGGTGGTTTCTCGTAGAGTTTAACCTTTTCGGGATTTTAGAGTTCTATGCTGTAAATTTAAAGCTTTTAATTTGCTCATAATTTGTATGCATAGATTTTATTATGTTGGGGAAAACTCATAATTCCGTAATTTTAGATGGTATTTATGTCACAGTCTTGGACCGTAATAAAGTAACAGAACAACAGAGTTGGAAGGGACCTTGGAGGTCTTCTAGTCCACTTCCTTGCTCAAGCATGAAACTCTATATTATTTCAGACAAACGGTTATCCAGTCTCTTCTTAAAAACCTCCAGTGTTGGAGCACCCACAACGCCTGGAGGCAAATCTTATAAAATTCAAATAATTTGAATTTACTGGTGCCATTTTGATAAATAAACTCTCACTCACAAAGTGCTTTAATGCCTGGATACACATCACAGTTGTATATTAATCACTTCATGCTTAAGCAGCGTGAGTATTAATTACACCAGCTATTGTTGTAACTCTTAATGAATTATTTACCGATGACTATTTTGTCTCTGATATCTGACACGCTAATGACACCTGATTTAGAATGTAAAGGAAATCATATGATTTCATTTCTCTTACATTAAATCTTTAAGCACTTCCTTAAATCAACGGTCAACACAACCACAAGGAACATAATAGTACACTGCAGAGTTACAAATATGGATATTAGCTTAAATGATATACTTTCTGGTTTTAAATATCTGTAGTATTATTCATGACCCCTGTGTCTTATGTGCATATGATAGATAGATAGATAGATAGATAGATAGATAGATAGATAGATAGATAGATAGATAGATAGATAGATAGATAGATAGATAGATGATAGATGAATGGATAGATAGATATGGATGAATGGATAGATAGATGATAGATGATAGATAGGTAGATAGATAGATAATAAATAGTTTGCCTTGTGGTGAGATGGTGGCAAATAAATATTAATAAACAAACAAGCAAAGAAAAAAAAATTGAATTCTGTGAAAAACCCATGTCTATTCCAGGATCAACAGCAACACTAGCATACAACACATCCAAAAACAGAGATTGTCCTCGAGTTACAACAGTTCATTTAGTGACCATTTGAAGTTACATCACTAGAAAAAGTTCTTATGACCGTTTTTCGCACTTATGACCATTGCCACATCCGCAGGGTGACATGTTCAAAATTCAGGCACTTGGCAACCGGCTCACATTTATGACGGTTGCAGTGTCCTGGGGTCATGTGATCCTCTTTTGTGACCTGTCAAGCAAAGTCAATGGGGAAGCCAGATTCCACTTAACAACCATGTTACTAACTTAACAACTGCAATGATTTACTTAACAACTGTGGCAGGAAAGGTCGTAAAATGGAACAAAGTTCACTTAACACCTGTCTTGTTTAGCAACATAAATTTTGGGCTCAATTGTGGCCGTAAGTCGAGGACTACCTGTATGAGAAATACTGAACTATGCTGTAGACAGAATTTCAATCATCTTACCCATAAAAAATTCAGATAATAAGATCGACACATTTGAAAAATAATGGGGTAAACGATGTCTTCTCACAACATTACTTTGGACCAACTTATTTTAGGAGAGGCTGTCTTAGAAACTTCTGTGGAACTTAAAATTGAGTTTGACTTATCTTAAGAATGTTTGTATGCAGTTTATTCAGCTTAATTATCTGTTATGTGGACGACGTGATCCCCGTGTTATTGCTGCTGTGAAGTTTTACAAAACCGTGAGAGATTTAGGAGGAAGTAATTAAGGCTCTTAAACCAATAATCTATATTTATAAGGGGATGAAGCTAACACAATCTATTTCGATGACTTCAGAAGTGACATTGAATGTCCTATTCTAAAGCAGTGGAGAATTGCTTTAAACAAGGTGTAATTATTTTCTTTTAATCTTAAAATGAGATTATTGTAGCAATAATTATTGTAGCAAATAATTTATTTGATAAAGGAGAATATTTGTAGCTCAGGGTCGAAAAGAGGGGTCCTTAGGGCACTCTGAGCTTGGATGTTTTCTTGCAGACATTTCCTTACCTATCTAGGTAACGCCATCAGTGCTATTAAGGAGTGGTGTTTGCTGTCAGTTTATATTGGAGTTCCTTGACTGGGTTATTTTTTACTTCTTGATTGTTGGTCTGATGTTAATTGGAGTTAATCTATGCTCATCTGCGTGCTGATTGGTGGTGGGGAGGTGTTTGGCGTTTTTGTTCCCTTTTTGGCTTGTTGATTGTCTCTTTTCCATAACATATAGATCACTGTTTATGTCTATGTGTGTATTGTCAGCCAATTTTTCAGAATGCCAAGCTTCTGGGAATTCTCTAGCATTTGTGGACTTAACTTGATCTAAGACAGAGGTAGGTTCCTCCCAGTTTGCACCGGTTCTACAGAACCGGTAGCAAACCGCTGGTGACGTCACAGATCCGGTTCTGTCGGTGCCGGTCCGTGGACGCTGCCATCTTTTTTTGGGATTTTTTTGGGGGGGGGGGGGAATTTTACTATTTTTTTTCCTTCTGCGCATGCGCAGAAGCCGAGTCCCCGGCACTGCGCATGTGCCGCCATCTTGTTTTTGGCATTTTTGGGGGGGGATTTTTTTGTGAATTTTTGCCACTGCGCATGCACCCGCGCGGCCACACGGCGCGCAATGCGCGTGCAGCCACGTGGCGCAGGAGGAAGCGAACCGGCAGCGAGGTAAGTTAAAACCCACCCCTGATCTAAGATAATCAGTTTTCCAGTTGAAACTATGGTAATGTCTGTCCATATGTCATGAAATTAAAGAGTTTTCATCATGTCTTCTGACTCTAATTGGCCTTATGGATGTATTCTACTAGCCTTCTGCCTGTTTCTAACAGTAAGAAGCCCAACCAAACAATCACCAATACCACCAACCCTGACAGAATACAAATCGAGAACAAACCCCATTCCTTACCAGCACTGATGATATTACCTAGCTGGGTGATGAAATGTCTGCTAGAAAACAGCCAAGCTTGGAAAGCATTTATTTGGGATGTACCCAACATTTTACATAATACTTAAGAAAGAGAGGTTGATACATGGATGCTACTGGCAATCCAATTCAAGAGTCCAGATTTTGGATTGAAATCTAAAAAAATATTAACATAGCTTTACACCATTTGTTGTAGATTTAATATGCATATGTCCTGCTTGGCTCGAACCCCATTATTTGGAGTCTTATCAATAAATGTTTTTCAATCTCTTTTTAAATAATATTATATCAAATGGTAAACATCATTGAACATATGTATTTTTTCAACAGTAAAACAAACACTGCTTTTAAAAATGAAATGCAGAAAACAAGTATGCGGTTGTAGATAATTCAGTTTCCTAGGAAACCCTGTTCAGTTGTCCTTACCCTAAAAAATAAGTATGTTGCTTGGATATTTGCTTGATGCTATACTTGAAAATATGACAGTTATTGCGAACTCTTCAGAACTGACTAGATGAGTGTGGCATCACAGCTCTATTAAATCTTAAATATTTTGCTCTTTCTGGACTGCTTGACGTAGAATAATGGAAGTCACCAAATAGTTCAAGATGTTTTGTGCTCTGCTCCATGCTATTTGATTAGTTTCGCAGCTTTAGTTTTAACCTCACCAAATAAATGATAAGGGAAAAAAAAACATTTTCCTTTCCCCCATTTCTTAAACTGTTTGAAACTCTGGAAGGAGCATCATTTGAGTTCTGGCCATCGCAGATCAAGCAGCTCTCTTGACCTTCAAGTGATTCCTATTTGCTTCTCTTTAGAAGATTGGCTGACAAGATCTTTTTCATTTGGGGAAGATCAATCTGTCCTTCGGGTGACCTGTTTCCATTATAAGCTACAGAACAGGAGAAAACATTTCAGTCCTTGGATAATATACAGGTAGTTCTCGAATTATGACCACAATTGAGCCCAACATTTCTGTTGCTAAGCGAGACAATTGTTAAGCGAGCTTTGCCTCATTTTACGACCCTTCTTGCCAGAGTTGTTAAGTGAATCACTGCATTTGTTAGGTTACTCACCTGGTTGTTAACTGAATCTGGCTTCCCCATGGACTTTGCCCGTCAGAAGGTAGCAAAAGGGGATCACGTGACCCCGGGACACTGCAACCGTCATAAATGTGAGTCAGTTGCTAAGCATCTGAATTTTGATCAGGTGACCATGGAGATGCTGCAACGGACGTAAGTGTGAAAAACGGTCATAAGTCACTTTTTGCAGCACCGTTGTAACCTCGAACAGTCACTAAATGAACTGTTGTAAGTCGAGGAATACCTGTACTTAATATGAATTCTCAATTTAGCATCTGTCAGGGCATACAGGTAGTCCTCAATTACAACCACAATTGAGCCCAAAATTTATGTTGCTACGTGAAGCATTGGTTCAGTGAGTTTGCCCCATTTTACGACTTTTCTTGCCAGAGTTGTTAAGTGAATCTCTGCCTTTGTTAAGTTAGTCACACGGTTGTTAAGTGAATCTGGCTTCCCCGTTGACTTTGCTTGTCAGAAGGTGGCAAAAGGGGATCACATGACCCGGGGACACTGCGACCGTCATAAATATGAACCAGTTGCCAGGCATCTGAATTTTGACCCCATGACCATGGGGATGCTTGCAAATGTAACTTTGAAAAATCGTCATCCCTCACATTTTTCAGTGCTGCTGTAACTGAACAGTCACTAAATGAACTGTTGTAAGTCGAGGACTACCTGTATGCCTTTGCAGCCCTGGAGTTTCACCATCTTCCTTTCAGATGGAATTCCTG
>QLTV01003131.1:1088737-1122214 GCA_003457575.1 Thermophis baileyi | reverse complement strand
GTGCAGGTTGGTCCTTCACTTACAAATAGTCATTTAGTGACTGTTCAAAGTTACAATGGCAGTGAAAAAAGTGACTTATGACCATTTTTCACACTTAACGACCGATGGTCGTTAAGTGTGAAAAATGGTCATAAGTCACTTTTTCACCACATTTTACAAGTTGGCCACTCCCACCTGGTCACACGACCGCCAGGCCACTCCCACCCAATCACATGGTCATCAAGCCACTCCCACCCAGTCACATGGCCGTCAAGCCACTCCCACCCGGTCACATGGCCGTCAAGCCACTCCCACAAAATTAAGCCACGCCCACAGAGTGGTAGTAAAAAAATTTGGAACCCACCCCTGAGAGAATAGTATTGTTGAAGTTGGAAGATTAGGATTACACATACTTATTAGTATTATTATTGTTAGCATTGTTTAAAAAAGATTTGACCCAGTCAATACACTGTCCACAAAATATGTATGGTGTGAAAAGAAAACTGCAAATAAAACATGTTAAAAAAAAAAAGAAACTTGCAGAAAATAGCAAGGCAGATGGCTCGGCTGAACTTGCAAGATTGGGCAAATGGATAAAACGCTGTTAACAAGCTTCACAAATTTGAATATGCTGCTTCATTCGCAGTCAGGTATTCCCCGTTGCCTCCAAGCCCTTCTAAGTGCTTCATTGGCTCTGCTGCACTGATTTTAATTAATCTTGCCCTACACCACAAGCCAGATGAACACACATCATTTCAGACAGAAGCATCAACATAAAGATATATTTTTTCCCAAGCTCCAAATTTCTCAAACTCTGGCCGCTTAAATCCAAGGTCATCAAATATCCACTGCCAGAAACGAAACTTACAATCTTGGGGTTCTGAGTGTTTCGGTAAAATAAATAGAGAGAGGTTGATAAACATACAATTTCTTATTTCTAATATAAAGCGTACAAAGCCACTCGGTCCAGAAGCAATGAGGGTCTTGGGGAAAAAAAAAATTTAGATGGTGTAGTGTGTCTAGATCTACAAAGATCAGAATCATGTAAGTAATTTCTTTTCTGGGATATTTTATGAAAGCTATCTAAGACTTTGAAGAAGCAGGATAGAAAGATTATTAATAGCACTTTTGAATTTTGGAGAAGATGATAGATAGCTAGATAGCAAGAGAGAGAGAGAGAGAGAGATGAGAGATAGATAGATAGATAGATAGATAGATAGATAGATAGATAGATAGACTTAGCTTTTGAATTGTGTTTTCTTCTTTCCCAAAACCCCTTGAGTAACACCTCTCTTCAAAAGAATTCAATGCAATTACTGTTCTCTTAAACTAAAGCAAATGCAAATACTTCTGCCAGGGGTTGAACATCTCACTGTAGCTATCATCGCACAGAATGCTCCAACTTTAAAGAGCTTTAGATCTAATGATGTAATTGAAATGTAGACCAAACTTTGTGGATTCAGTAATTACTGAAAGATGATTTATTAATGTTACCAAAAGAAGAGGAATTACATTTATAACATGAGCGTAGTATCTCAGTTGAAAAGATTATAATTTTAATGGGATAGTTTTTCATTTATTTGATTGATCTAAGTCACATTCAACTCAAAACCATTCAAATGATCAGAAAATGATGAAATGAGAACTCATTTAAATAGATTTGTTTATATAGAGTTGCAGTAAAATAGTCCACATGAGACTCACAATCAGACAATGTTTTCCAGGTAAATGAATTTTTATAGGTTTAAATTAAAAGAAAGAAAATTTGGGCTGACCATTAGGAAGAACTGCTGCATAAAATCCTTTCCCACTGAAACACTCTATGATTCTGTTATGTTATTTTGTTTAAATAACAGACTAACTATCAGGGGTTTTGCAATGATGAAACTGTGGATTGAACTCCTCTGCTTACAAAGTCAAGGAGCTTTTGAGTTTACAGGTAGTCCTTGACTTATGACCACAATCAGGAATTTTGGTTGCTAAGTAATATGGTGATTAAGCAAGTGACGATATCAGATCTGATTTTATGACCATTTTTAATGTGGTTGTTATGAAATTCACACAGTCCTTAAGTGAATCATATGGTCGTAAAGTGAATTGGGCTTCCCCAATTGACTTTGCTTGTTGGAAGTCAGCTGGGAAGGTCACAAATCACTTTGCATAACTGTAAGATGCTGCAACCATCATAAATGTGAGTCAGTTGTCAAGCATCCAAATGTAAACCGCATGACCACAGGGATGCTGCAACGGTCATAAGTGTGAAAAGTGGTCATAAGTCACTTTTTTCAGTGCCGTTGTAACTTCGAACGGTCCCTAAGCGAACTGTTGTTAGTCGAGGCCTACCTGTGTACAACCCTAGCATTTCCTGATTGTTGCTCGGCTAGGTTCTCATCGGGCCCAAATTTGCTGACATCGCTATGGTGAGCTAGGTGCTAGGTCAGGCTTTTCCACAACAATGAGCTATCAAACAACAACAGCTGTGTAATCCAACATTATTTTCTAGCTGTCACAGGCCATTTATTATCAGCTTATTCAAAGAGAATCCAAGATTGATGCGGCGATCGAAAAAGTTCAGCAGGGCCTGTAGGAGACAAATTGTTCTAATCCAACCTCTACGAAGGTGGCATTCATCAGTTAGGAGGTGATTATAATGTTGGATATCCAATCAATGGTTCCTTAAGGTGGAATCTGGGAGTTTAACTCCACACATCTGAAGGCATCATATTGGGGAAGAGTTTTCTATCCCTATTGGGGGGGGGGGAATGAAGCCAACATGTATTTTTGTGAGCCACAAAACTATTTGGGACAGAGGTGGGTTCTTGCCGGTTCGGACCGGCTCTATAGAACTGGCAGCGGGAATTTCTCCCCGCTCGCCAAACCGGCAGAGATGGCCACATCCCCAAACTGGCTCTCTCGGCGGCGCCATAGGTGCCGCCATCTTGTTTTTTGCTTCTGCGCATGTGCGCTTAGCAACAGAAATTTTGGACTCCATTGTGGTCATAAGTCGAGGATTACCTGTAGCGAGGTTTTAAATAAACAGTGTTTCAATTAATTTTAGAGAAAGCTGATCTTTGACCAAGGAGACCCTGTAATTGCAAAGAAGTATTCTAATTGCAAACATTTCCCTCCCACCCCCATCGGTGTTATTTTTTTATCGTTTGGGGAAACAAAGAAATAAGATCAGGGCAAATGGCATTTCTGGAGGCTAGCATTATTTATAAGCAACCTTCTCATTATCGGTGATGCGATCACATAAAGACGTCGGCGGCAAAAGAGTTATTTGTTTTTCCAAGACAAAAATGCTGAGCCTGTATGGTCGCAGGAGCCGAAAAGTGAAGGCTGGCATTAATTAAAGCAGCTCATTAAGAACATTATTCTGCTTCAGACTATCCAACTTAATCAATTCATTTAAATGAGCTGGAGGCAAAACCTACCAGGGTCGGTATAAATCTCTGAAACGGTTTGGATTCTCTCGGCTGAGCTGGAGTCTTGAAATTTGGGATGCACGTTGCCCAAGGGCACCCAATTTAAAAGAAGAAAGAGAAGTGGACCTAGATACAGTCTGAAAGCAAAGGCAATGTGCCAATAGATGCAAAAAGGCTCTTTAACTCTGCATTCCCCCCTCCCCCTTCGTTGATAGAAACAATCAAACGATGGTTTCGTCCACACTTGGAATATTACAGCCAGTTTTGGTCGCCATGATATAAAAAAGATGTTGAGACTCTAGAAAGAGTGCAGAGAAGAGCAACAAAGATGATTAGGGGGCTGGAAGCTAAAACATATGAAGAACGGTTGCAGGAATTGGGTATGTCTAGTCTAATGAAGAGAAGGACCAGGGGGGATATAATAGCAGCTTTCCAGTATCTAAGGGGCTGCTATAAAGAAGAGGGGGTCAATCTATTCTCCAAAGCACCTGAAGGCAGGAGAAGAAATAATGGATGGAAACTAATCAAAGAGAGAGAAGCAATCTAGAACTGAAATTACCTGACAATGAGAACAATTAATCAGTGGAACTGCTTGCCTCCAGAAGTTGTGGGTGCTCCAACACTGGAGGTTTTTAAGAAGAGATTGGACCGTCATTTGGCCGAAATGGTATAGGACAGTGATGGCGAACCATTTTTTCCTCGGGTGCCGAAAGCACGTGTGCGTGCGCTATCGCATGTGTGTGTGTGCCCACACCCATAATTCAATGCCCCCCACACACCACACCCCCTGTGCATGCATGCATGACCCCCCCGTGCTGCCCCACCCCCCACGGGAGGGTGAAAACACCCTCCCCCACTCCCCGGGAGGCCCTCTGGAGGCCAAAAACGCCCTCCCAGAGCCTCCGCGCGAGCCAAAAATCAGCTGGCCGGTGCACACATGCGTGCTGGAGCTGAGCTAGGGCAACGGCTCGCGTGCCGGCAGATATGGCTCTGCGTGCCACCTGTGGCACGCGTGCCATAGGTTTGCCATCATGGGTATAGGATCTCCTGCCTTGGCAGGGGGTTGGACTAGAAGACCTCCAAGGTCCCTTCCACCTCTGTTATTCTGTTATCATTTCAAGGACTACTTTGTTCAGAACAATCCAGATATAGAATGAGCCACCTGCAAAATCACTAGGATCAAATCCCTGATTTTTGCTTCTTAAAGTAAAGCTTCATTCATTAGCACTGCAACAGTATTTCTAAAGGAAAGAAGTTACGGGAGAAAATAGCTGTCCATACAAGTAGTCATCGACTTACGACTGGTCGCTTAGTGACCATTCAAAGTTACGACAGAACTGCCGAATGGAGTTTTTTTGGGGACACACACACACACACACCCTGCCCCAAAAATGTTGGGCAAGCTCACATGGTGACCTGTTTAAGGACAAGCATGACTTACAACCATAATTACGGTCGTAAGTCGAGGGCCACTTGAATTGTGTGTTAAGATGAAATGTTACTTGTGCAATAAATACTGCAAAGTCTTTTGGCTTTCACTTATAGATTCTTAATGCATTTTAATGTATTCTTAACCTACAGGTAATCCTCGACTTACAACAGCTCATTTAGTGACCGTTCGAAGTAACGACATCACTGAAAGTTATGACCATTTTTCACTCTTATGACCACTGCAGCATCCCATGGTCACATGATCAAAATTTGGATGCTTGGCAACCGATTCATATTTATGACGGTTATTGTGATCACCTTTTGCGACTTTGTGACAAGCAAAGTCAAGGGGGAAGCCAGATTCACTTAACAACCGTGTTCCTAACCTAACAATGGCAGTGATTCACTTAACAACTGCGGCAAGACAGGTTGTACAATGGGACAAAATTCACTTAACAACTGTCTCTCTTAGCAACAAAAATGTTAGGCTCAATTGTGAGAGACTGGACTGCCATTTGTCAGAAATAGCGTAGGGTCTCCTGCTTGGGCGGGGGGTTGGACTAGATGACCTGCAAGGTCCCTTCCAGCTCTGTTAATCTGTATCTGTATTTGTACATCCTTACATAGCTTTAATACACGGAATACTATATGTGTGCAAATAGCAGAAAATATTGGATCTGGAGAGAGAAGATTTGGTGACATATTTACTAAAATCATATTTAAGTCATGCTTGAGTGGTTACCATATTGAACAGATTATCATGTGTCAACTGCTTGAGTTTTTACAAGCATGAAAGATGAAAATATTAATAATCAGGCTACATTTGAATGGAGCTAGGAAACTATTCTCTGGAATATACACAGTCCTCGACTTATGACTACAATTGGTACCGGAACTTCTATTGCTAAGTGAGAGACTGATTAAATGAGTGGCACCCAATTTTTGACCTTGATTGCTAAAGCAAATCACCATGGTTGTTAAGTGAATCACATGGTTGTTAAGTGAAGCACATGGTTGTTAAGCAAATCCATTGACTTTGCTTGTCATAAGCCGGCTAGGAAAGTCGCAAACTGCAACCGTCATAAGTACAGGTAGTCCTGGACTTACAACAGTTCATTTAGTGACCGTTCAAAGTTACAACAGCCCTGAAAAAACTGACTTATGGCTGTTTTTCACACTTACGACTGTTGCAGCATCCCAACAGTCACATGATCAAAATTCAACCGCTTCGCAGATGACTCATATTTATGACGGTTGCCGTGTCTTGGGGGGGTGTCATGTGATCCCCTTTTGTGACCTTCCGACAAGCAAAGTCAATGCAGGAAGCCGGATTCACTTAACAACCTTGTTACTAATTTAACAACTGCAGTGCTTCACTTAACAACGGTGGCAAGAAAGGGCGTAAAAAATGGGGCAAAACTCACTTCACTGTCTCGCTTTGCCACAGAAACTCTAGGGGCTCAATGGTGGTCGTAAGTCGAGGACTAGGTCTATGTGTCACTTGCCAAGCGCCCCAATTTTGATCATGTGACCCCGAGGATGCTGCGTCCGTCATAAGAGTGAGGACCAGTTGGAAGTCACTTTTTTTCAGTGCCGTTGTAACTTTGAACCGTCACTAAATGAATGATTGTAAATGGAGGATTACCTGTATAAATATTTAATTCCAGCTTGGCAAAATGTTTTCTGACTGGGCACCGCTGTTCAACATGGATGTAACCGTTCTGAGAATGTTATGCAATTATTAGCTTCTTTTTCCCAAATACACAAGTCTTAATGTTTAGAATGAATGTTTAAAATAGGTAATTCCAGTCTTAAGAGGTGAGTGCAATGAGCGATTGCCAAAATGATCCATGAGGAGAAACTTTGGCATAAATATCAACAGCTAAATTTGAACCATTTTAACTATCCATGGAACTCAAGCTTAATTGGATAAACAGCTCTGGGATACCACTACCAACCAAAAATATTTATTTAATGCAGTGGTGAAATCCAATTTTTTTTACTACTGGTGGCTTGGTGGGCCTGGTGTGGCTTGGTGGGCGTGGCAGGGGAAGGATACTGCAAAATCCCCATTCCCTCCCCACTCCTGGGGGAAGGATACTGCAAAATCTCCATTCCCTCCCCACTCCTGGGGGAAGGATACTGCAAAATCCCCATTCCCACCCCACTCTGGGGCCAGCCAGAGGTGGTATTTGCCGGTTCTCCGAACTACTCAAAATTTCCGCTACCGGTTCTCCAGAACCTGTCAGAACCTGCTGGATTTCACCCCTGATTTAATGTTATTATTGTGAAGATGAGTCCGAAAAACCACTGGAAATTTGGCTTGTTTACCATCATTTTTTGTAAAAAAAAAAAAAAATTATCAGTACTATTCTCAACGGCTTTGTTTTCCCTAAGACATTTTGCTATATTAAAGCCATTTCTCTTGTGCAAGGAGCATTTTGAGGATAATTGCCACAACCTGCTCCCTTTTTGCCAATAAAATCAAGTCCTTTAGTTAATATTTTGCTTGAGCCAAGAAGTAAGATGTGAAATTTATAGAGAGTATCATTCCAGGCTTGCTTAGAATTTCCTAAATGATGTAAAAAAATTCTGCCGGACAATCGTCAGCGATCCATACACTCGCTGGAGAAATACCGATACATTAATCTCTCAACATGTGAACGTAACAGAGCCCAAAATTTATGTTGTAAATCAGGGGTGTCAAACTCAATTTCATTCAGGGTTGTGTTTGACCTCAGGGGGCCAGGGGGATGTGGTCAGAGTGGGCGTGGCCAGCTCACACATCACTCATTGAGGCTCTGTTTTCGGCCGCGACGGCCTCCTGCAGCCCTCTGCCAGCGAAAATGGAGCTCGGGGAGGACGTGTGCAGCCCTCCCGAGCTCCGTTTTTGCTGGCAGAGGCACCGTGGGCCAGTCCTTCACTGTTTCCAGGGAGGGCCCGTGGGCCAGATCTAAGCAGCCCGCGAGCTGGATCCGGCCCTCGGGCCTTGAGTTTAACACCCCTGTTGTAAATCCTGACAATTGTAACTCAAGGCATCTACGCGATGAATTCAATTTTATGACATTTTTGCGGCAATCGTCACGTGAAAGCTATGGTCGTTAAATGAATTCTGTGGTCGTTAAGAGAATGCTGTGGTCGTTCAGCAAATCAATGTATTCCTAAGGGTGGGGTCTTTTGTCAGAAATAGGCAAAAAAAGTCATAAATTGGAGTCATGAGACCAATAAACGGTGTAACAGGCCTTAAAGGTGAGCTGGTTGCTAGGCCCCCAAAATGCGGTCATGTGACCCTAGGGGTACACATGTAATTTGAATAACAAAATAACAGAGTTGGAAGGGACCTTGGAGGTCTTCTAGTCCAACCCTCTGCTCTGGCAGGAAACCCTATACTATTTCAAACAAAGAATGTGTGTAGCTGTCAGCATTCTGGAACTGGATCATAAGCAACTCTTGCAGAGCGAGTCTATTATAATTTTGTTACGTATTCATCATTAAGCGAGGACGACAACAATTTATTTAATGACCATTCAAAGTTACAACGGCACTAAGAAAACTGACTTATGACTGTTTTCCACACTTATGACCATTGCAGCATCCCCATGGTCATGTGATCAAAATTCAGACGCCTAGCAACTGGTTCATCTTTATGACGGTCGCAGTGTCCCCGGGGTCACGTGATCCCCTTTTGAGACCTTCTGACAAGCAAAATGAATGGGGAAGCCGGATTCACTTAACAACCGGGTTACTAACTTAACAACTGCAGTGATTCACTAAACAACTGTGGCAAGAAAGGTGGTAAAACGGGGCGAAACTCACTTAACATATGTCTCGCTTAACAACAGAAATCTTGGGCTCGATTGTGGTTGTAAGTCGAGGGATACCTGTATACATAAAAGTCAGTAAGATAAATTTTGGATTCAGCGAGACTAAGAAAAAACGTCTGTTACAGTTCATTTGTTTGTTTATTTTGCTGATTTTTCGGTTTTTTTCCAACTGCTCCGAATAATCAAGGAGGTTTTCAAGAAAAGATTGAACAGCCGTTTGTCCAGTATGGAATAAAGACACCTGCAGAGCTGGCGGCAGACTCGGACAATGAGGAGTTGGGGAGGAACGTGGGCCAGTTCTGGAATCTGGGGAAGGCTCTGATGGATGCTCTGCGTCGGACGCAGAGATAGAGCCAGGGCCGTCCGACATTTCCCAGCCACCGGAGAGGCAGCTGCCTTTGGAGGCTGAGATAAGTGAGGAGGAAGAACAGCTGGGGCCTGTTCCAGATGCACGTATGCGCAGAGCAGTTAGGAGAGGAGAACAACGGAGGACAAGGAGTCGACTCGGGAAGCAAAGCACACGTGGACGCTGAATGGCCCCTCCCTGGCTGGGGAATAAATAGAAGGAAAGGGGAGTGGTGGTCGTAGGAGACAACAGTTCGTATTTCTGAAGATTTTGCTCATTGTGTTTTGTGCCACAAAGACTGCTTGCCAGAACTTAATTTGCAGCCTTTTGTCTGGGAGCTCACGGCCTTGAAATTATCACAAGGAACTGATAAGGTCTGTACTGCAGTTAACTCCTTGAAGGACTCTTGCCTGGACTTTTCGTGGGTGAATGCAATTAATTCACAAGAGGAAAATAAAGAGGGTTTTTTTCGTGACAAGAAGTCTGTTTCTTGTTTCTGTTAAGGCTGGGCCAGAACAATTATAATCTACAGTTTAATCTGTCACCAAATCTCAAACTTACTCAAATGGGATCTTGTTCCCTTGAATCTAAAATCTAAACAATGAGTAAAGTCTTCTCATCTTTGAACATTAAATTTGAATCTTGGCTTATTTGTGTATCCCAAATCAGAAGCGTTTTTCTATTATATTCGCAAATTTCAAGATTTCTCAACTCACACTGCGGAACCACATCAGAGAGGAATGAGCAATTCCAGGAAAAGAGCAAACTTTCTCCGCTTCTGTGACACCATCTTTAGAACAGCTTCTTATTTGGAAAGTGTCAAAATATATACCTAGTGTTATAGACTCAAGCAAAAACCTGGTGCTCATACAGTTACAGGAGGATTTCATAGAACAGAAGTAACTTGTGTCACCCGAAATATTTTAACGGTGTCAAGATAAATATAGTGTATTATATAAGATTAAATATAACAGTGACATATAATCAAAATCATGAGCCTGCTATCATCTCTGGGAAAACCGCGTAATTGCCTGTCTCGCAAGAGTCTGTCTTCACTCTCTTTGTGTAGGAGAAAGGATGGCAGAATCTGGGGGCGGAGTTAAAAGAGGAATCAGCCTACAATCCCTAAGTAGTCACAAGCAAACTAAATAAAATTTCCCTTGAATTCCATTGACTGTTATCTAACTCCAAGCAGGTGCCCATCATTAGCTGAGAAGATTTCTGTGTATGGGCATGATTAGCAATAAATGAATGTAATTGGACCTTCACATGTGGACCTGGCCACCATTAATAATGATTGGTGTGTGTGTGTGTGTGTGTGTAAGAAATAGGAATGTCAATGTGTTTGGATGGCCTCTAGCAGCTCTTGCTTCACAGAAGGCTTCTAAAGGTAAATGTTTCCCCTGACCAGTCATGTCAGACTCTACGGGGTGGTTCTCATCTCCGTTTCTTAGCCAAGAGGGTTAGCGTTGCCCAAAGACACTTCCGTGGTCATGTGGCCACCATGATTATACACCGAGGCGCACAGAATGCTATTACCTTCCTACCGAAGTGGTACCTATTTATCTACTCGCATTTGCATGCTTTCGAACTGCTAGATGGACAGGAGCCGGAGCAAGGAACGGGAGCTCATCCAGCGCACAGGTCTCAAACCTAGACTGTCCGCTTTCCAGCGGACAAGCTCTGTGGTCTTTAACTACTGAGCCATCACATCCTCTTACTGAAGGCTTCTACTCACATCCAAACTAACCAAATAAGACTGCAGATCTTTTTTAACTCAGTTCAGCAAAGTCAAGAAATACAAAGATGGAAAATATATCTGTAGAAGGTAGGGAAGATGGCTTTGCTACTCTCATGAATTCAAGAAAATTGCAGGAGAAGACTTATGAACTTATGTCTTATGAAAGCCAATTCACATTGTATGAAGCTCATTGTGAAATATTTTCTGGGCAAACAGGGTGGAACACTGTAGAGCACTCGGTCAATTACTACAGTCCTACAATCAAGGTTTTACTATCTCCAGACATACAGGTAGTCCTCAACTTACGACCGCAACTGAGCCCAAAATTTCTGTTGTTAAGTGAGACGTTTGTTAAGTGTGTTTTGCCCCATTTTGCGACTTTTCTCGCTGCATTTGTTAAGTGAACCGCTGCAGTTCGTAAATTAGTAATACGGTTGTTAAGTGAACCTGGTTTCCCCCATTGACTTTGCTTGTCAGAAGGTCGCAAACGGGGATCACGTGACCCCGGGAACGCTACAACTGTCACAAATGTGTGTACTGCTGACAAATATTCTATAAAGAAGTCTCATTAGTTTGACAGAAGGCCTTGGAGCTTGATTGTTTTCTTGCAGACGTTTCATTACCCAACTAGGTAACATCATCAGTGTTACAAGCGCAGAGAGCACCAAGGACTCCACAGTAGAGATGTAAAATTTCCAGAAATTTTGAAGCTCGGAAAAAACCCCGTTTTTTTTCCAGTTTTTTGGGGGGGGAAACGGAAATTTTCAGAAAAATTGAAAAAAATGCTACATTAGCACTTTTTTGTCTTTTTAAGATTGAAAGTCATTCTGTTATTTTAGGAACATAAAATATGACTATGGACAATTTGACTTGGCATAAAATTATCACAACTAGCATATTAAAAATATAGTGTAGCCAAACAATTATCACAAACAGAATTTACTTTTTTATAATATTTATTTGTAACAAAGGGAGCAACAATCTCCTGAACTGCTTACTAGTTTATGTGGAACAGCCAAAAACCCTCCACAAAACAATTTTCAAAACCAAAAGTAACAATTTTTCATATTTCCTCTCCACAGTATTAAAGAAAAAAAAAAATAAAAACCCCATTCTCATAAAAAGAACTGAAGATGGGGGAAGTGTTAAGAAGAGAGTGGGACTAAGTTTCAATGGACATTTAATCAGAATCATTGTCTGAGCTGAAATTGTCAGTATCTGTCTCTGCTTCTGCAGCTACTCTTTTTTGTCCGTCATCACAATTAGGAACTTCTAAAAACTGAAGGTTTGCCCGGATCGAAACAAGCTTCTCTACCCTTTCACATGTCAGTTTATTTCTTGACTTAGTGTGAGTGTTTCCAAACATAGACCAGATTCTTTCACATGCTGCAGAAGATGGAGGTATCTGGAGAAGGCGAGAAGCAATAGGAGTCAGAGGCTTTTTATATTAGTTTTGTAAAACATTTGAAAACCCTCTCTAAAAATATTTTATTCATAATGTTAAAATAAAATATTCCACAATGTTTTTTTTTCTTTTTTCAATTTTTCCAATTTTTTGGAAAAAAACAAAAAAGCCTTCAGGAAAAAAACGGAAAAAACCCGTTTTTTTTCAGAATTTTTCCGGGTTTTTTCCGGGCCTTCACATCTCTACTCCACAGTTCAACCCTGAGCTACAAACAGAGGTGGGTTCCTCCCGGTTTGGACCGGTTCTATAGAACCGGTAGTAACTTGGCGGCCTGGGTCGCTAGAACCGGCAGTGACCCGGGCCTGCCACACACCCCGAACCGGTTCTTTCGGCAACGCGGTAGGTGCCGCCATCTTGTTTTTTGCCTCTGCGCATGCGCAGAAGCTTTTTTTAAGCACTGCGCATGCACGAAGTGCGCCCGCGCAGCGCAACACTGAGCAAACCTGCAGCGAAGAAAAGCAGAACCCACCCCTGGCTACAAATATTCTCTTCTATCACTTGTTTGCCATCTGCTCGCTCACAGGGCCATCATCAAAGGGAGTCCATTATTTTCTTTGACCAGAAAAGGGGGGGGGGAGAAAACTGACATTTTATCTTTTTGATGCTGCTCATAGCTCTCAGTATCTGCAGCTATCAAACTGTTCCAGCTGTAGCCGCTCAATTAAACAACAGTGCAAAGTTAAAATTCTGAAGCCGGCTTAATAAATCACACATTCTTGTGGTCGCATAATAACACCATGTCATATCCCCCAAATCAATAAAGCAAATTATGGCTGAACATGATAGCTTAGTTTTCACAATATGCTAGGTGGATGGCTGGATTCCCACAACATGCTGAACGACACATGAGCCAACGCCGTGTTAGCCTTAGACTGGCAAGTGTGTGATTCCAGTTTGTGTGACAACAATTAGGAGTTTTGTTGGCAGTGACAGCTAGCAAATGTTCCCTCTGCAGATGCTAAAGGGGCTTCCGTTATAGTCATCCCAGTAACAATTTAAATTGTTTTTGTTTCCCTAAGAAAGAATACACCCCCCCCACAGAGAGAGAGAGAGAGATTTTGATTGTTTCTATTTAGTGAAAATGTTATATAAAGTAAAATAGGTATTTAAGAAATGAGAAAGAAAAGAAAGAAAGAAAAGAAAGAAAAGAAAGAAAAGAAAAGAAAGAAAAGAAAGAAAAGAAATAAAAGAAATAAAAGAATATATGAATTTCTTTTTTTCATTTATCTGTTACAGGTAAAGTTACAGCGGCACTGAAAAAAGTGACTTATGACCATTTTTCACACTTAAGACTTTTGCAGCATCCCCATGATCAAAATTCAGACGCCTGGCAACTGACTCATACATATGACCATCGCTGTGTCCCAAGGTCATGTGATCCCCTTTTGCGACCTTCTGACGAGCAAAATCAATGGGAGAGCCGGATTCACTTAACAACCGGGTTGCTAACTTATCAACCACAGTGATTCGTTTAACCACTGAGGTGAGAAAGGTTGTAAAATTGGTCAAAACTCACTTAACAAATGTCTCACTTAGCAACAGAAATTTCAGGCTCGATTGTGGTCGTACATTGAGGACTATCTGTATTCCCCTATCTTCATTCAGATTAGGAAATCCCCTTTTCCAATTCAGCACACGAAGAGATTTTTCGGCTCAAATAACTCACCCCCTTATGGACAATCTATTTCATGGTAGCGTGATTATACAGCTTGTTCGTGAGGAAATGGTGTTGTCTTTGCACACAAATACACAGTTCAAATTAGCCATAATCTGTCAAGAAGAATGGGCAGCTAGCAAATGGTGTACCAGGCGTCATCCCAATTAAAGATACCGTTGAAATGTGTTGTCTGAACAACAACAACAACAAAAGGGGCTGCCACAAAGAGGAGGAGGTCAAGCTATTCTCCAAAGCACCTGAAGGCAGGAGAAGAAGCAACGGATGGAAACTAATCAAGGAGAGAAGCAACCTGGAACTAAGGAGAAATTTCCTGACAGTTTAGAACAGGGGAGTCAAACTCGCGTCGTCACGGCGTCGTCACGTGACGTATCGGGACTTTTCCCGCCTTCGCTAAACCGGGCGGGGAGGAGCCAGCACGTGACGCATCCGGCTTGCCGGCCGCGAGTTTGACATCCCTGGTTTAGAACAATCAACCAGTGGAACAACTTGCCTCCAGAAGTTGTGGGTGCTCCAACACTGGAGGTTTTCAAGAAGAGACTGGACAACCATTTGTCTGAATTGGTAGAAAAGAGCCATGGTGGCACAGTGGTTATAATGCAGTATTGCAGGCTAATTCTGCCGACTGTCAGCAGTTCAATTCTCATTGGCTCAAGGTTGACTCAGCCTTCCATCCTTCCGAGGTCGGTAAAATGAGGACCCAAATTGTTGGGGGCAATAGGCTGACTCTATAAACCGCTTAGAGAGAGCTATAAAGCACTGTGAAGTATACAGGTAGTCCTCAACTTACAAGAGTTCATTTAGTGACCATTCAAAGTTACGATGGCACCGAAAAAAGTGACTTATGACCCTATTTCACACTTGCAACCTTTGAAGCATCCCCATGGTCATGTGATCAAAATACAGATGTTTGGCAAGTGGTTCATACTTATGACCGTTGCTGTGTCCCAAGGTCATGGGATTCCCTTTAGCGACCTTTTTGACAAACAAAATCAATGGGGAAGCCAGATTCACTTAACAACCGTGTTAGTAATTTAACAACTGCAGTGATTCACTTAACAACTGTGGCAAGAAAGGTCGTAAAATGGGGCAGAACTCGCTTAACAAATGCCTCACTTAACAACATACATTTTGGGCTCAATTGTGGTCGTAAGACAAGGACTACCTGTATAAATCTAAGTGCTATTGCTATAGGGTTTACTCCCTGAGCAAGGGGTTGGACTAGATGACCTACAAGGTCCCTTCCAACTCTGTTAAATCTGTTAAAAAGATCCCATTCCAACTCTGTTTTTCTGTTAAATCATAAATCGTATTATTAAGCTAAAAATCATGGGAAATACTTCACATTTAAATAGATGAATTTGAAATCTCAAGTGGTACAGGGCTAATTTCACGAGACAATCTATTCGGATACATCAAAAGCCAGGTTTCATTAAAATCGGTGCCCAACCTCCTTAGCATATTTTCTTCATTCTAATTTCAGAAAGCATCCACCCTTAACTTGATTTCCTTATCAAAGTCCTAATAAGCTTTGGAGGGATTTTTTTTTCCTTTGCCGGTGTTGAAAAAGAAAGACATGATTTTTTTTTTTTTCCCACCAGGTAACTTTCCCAAACCTTTACACGCCGTATAATACATTAATTCCGATTACCATTCTCTGCGCTCTTCACATTAATTCTCCACCGTCTGACCCTCTTCAACTGTAATTATTACCATGAAGAGTTTGAATATCATTAAACTCTTCTCATTGACTGCATTCACGTTTTTTTTTTTAAAAAAAGGTAATTTGATTAATTTCGTAAGCCAGGCTAGATGGATATTTAACGCCTCACGGAATTCGTGCATTATCAATGCTTTGCAGCAACCAGATCTGAAAGATAAATTCGGTCCTTGGAGAACAAGATGAAAAAAGAAAAAAGAAACAAGTTCCTGGAAAGATTTCAAGTTATTTTTGAAGCTTTAGAAACAGCGCTTGAAAATTGTTTCCCCCGAATAACAAACAGACTGCTCTTTAGCATCCTTCAACATCAACCAGCAATAACAACTTTTCATGGCGCAACCAAAATGTTTCTCTGTCACAAAGCACAGTGAGGTTGGAAAGAAAGAAGGGGGCAGAGCTTATAAACCATCTCCAACAACTTGTATAGTAGCCTTTGAGTTACAACCATTACTAACACAAAGATATCATTGTATCACAATCACTTTCAAATTTTTTGCGGCAATCACCCAGAGAACAGTCCATTCCATTCATTTCAGAGTCTAATTCAGACAATTAGGTGCCAAAACTTTCATCTGCTCCTGGTTCTGATTAAACCATATTCAACCAGGAGATCCGATCTTTATTATTACATTGAAAGCAACCGCTTTTGGAAAATATACTGTTTCAAATGTATTGTAGAAAGTTAGCACCCACCCTTCTCCTAGAACCGTGATGGCGAACCTATGGCATGCGTGCCACAGGTGGCACACAGAGCCCTCTCTGCGGGCACACCAGCTGTCGTGCCAGCCCAGCTCCACCGCCCATGCGTGTGCGCCTCCCGCCGGCCAGCTGGTCTTCAGGTCTCTGCCGCGTATGCGCGGGGGGGCGGGGTGCATGCACGGGGGGTGTGTGCTCACATTGCATTTTGGGGCCTCACGCGGTGCCCCCGCGCCCCATTTTGGCTTCCAGGTTGGTGCAGGAGGCCTTCCAGGCCCAAAACGGAGCGTGTCCCCTGCGCATTGCACTTTTGGCACGCGACGACAAAATGGTTAGCCATCACTGTCCTAGAAGAATGAAATATTCTAGGAAATATTAAAAAGGCAGAATATTATACCTCCCTGGATGAGAAAAGGAGAAACGTGCTCTTGGAAAGCAGCCTCCACCCTTGTTAATAGCCCCAGAAAGACTGGTGCCAACCTATCTACAAGACAAAAGGATGGGCCAGCTTATCTACAAAACAAAAGACCTTCACCCTCAGGACATGATAGGATTAGCCCTCACTCAAGATCCAAACCAGGACAAAGCCATTAAGCCATAATAGGAATTGTCCAACACCCTTTCAGAACACAACCCCCTTCTCTCCCCACCCCCTCTCTCTTCCATGTGCTCATTTGCCCAGGACTCAAAAAACCCATGTGGTCCTGTCCACCATTACACGGTCTTTCCAAACAGCCTCCATGTTTCCAGTGTCTTTCTTCCCATTTGGAACTGAAGCCAGATGGACATTTGTTCCAACAGTATCAAGCACATATACTTGGCCTGGTACACGAGAGCATCTAAAACATTAATGCAGGTATTCCTCGACTTATGAAGACCACAATTTGAGCCCAAAATTTCTGTCATTAAGCGAGACATTTGCTAAGTGAGTTTTGCCCCATTTTACGACCTTTCTTGCCACAGTTGTTAATCACCGAATCACTACAGTTGATAAGTTAGTAACCCAGTGGTTAAGTGCAGGGGTGGGTTCTAACTTACCTCGCCGCCGGTTCGCTTCCAACCACGCCGCGTGGCTGCGCACGCATTGCATGCTGCGTGGCCATACCATGTGGCCGCACGCGTGCTTTGCGCGCGCAGCCGTGCATGCGCAGTGCCAAAAACTCGGCTTCTGCGCATGCGCAGAAGCAAAACAAGCAAAAAAAAAGCCAAAAACAAGATGGCGGCGCATGCACAGTGCCGAAAACTCGGCTTCTGCGCATGCGCAGAAGCAAAAACCAGCAAAAAATCCCCCCCCAAAAAAAATCCAAAAAAAAAGATGGCGGTGTCTACGGACCGGCACCAACAGAACCGGCTCCGTGATATCACCACTGGTTTACTACCGGTTCTATAGAACTGGTGCGAACCGGGAGGAAGCCACCTCTGGTTAAGTGACTCTGGCTTCCTCATTGAACTGAGGAAGATTGTCTGGGAAATTGTCATAGAATGTGGAAAATGATCTGGCCGTAGCAGCAGCCACACGTTCCCCAAATTTAATTCCTGCAGGAGTTTTGGGTCCCAGATATTGGCTGCATTCTGTAAGTTAGCCCGTTTGAGGTACCTTGGTTCAAAAATTTCCCTTTTTAACCATGTGCCCAAAGAGTGGGGAATCGATCCTGTGGTAATGTTCACCATTTTTACATTTTGCAGAAGTTTCTTTTTAAAACAACAACAGGGCTTTAGTTTTAGAAAGTTCCTTTGATTCCAGAGAATCCAATTTCCAGAAATACTTTCTGGAATGTTTTTTTTTTTTTGGACTTTGGAAAAAGCCAGAACTACTGAATAGCAATAGCACTTCGACTTATATACCGCTTCATAGTGCTTTACAGCCCTGTCTAAGCGGTTTACAGAGTCAGCATATTGCCCCCAACAATCTGGGTCCTCATTTTACCCACCTTGGAAGGATGGAAGGCTGAGTCAACCTTGAGATGGTGAGATTTGAACTGCCAAACTGCAACTAGCAGTCAGCTGAAGTAGCCTGCAGTACTGCACTCTAATCACTGCGCCATCTCAGCTCTTTTATGGGTCATCAATTTGATAAAACTGGAGAAACGCTTCTAAATATGTGTTTACCAGCTGAGGAGCTAAACGCAGAGCTTGTTCAAAGCACAAATACTATCATATTTTACGGGACAATCCTTCTACCAAATTCAAGTTCTGTGTCTTACATTTTATCTACAGATTCTCCTGAACACCAGTACAGTAAGAACTGTTTTCACAACATGCAAAAAGATGTGGCTTTGGTTTAGCCTACTATACAAATTCAACCAGTCTGGCTCCTAAACCATGGCTAAGCATTTTCTGTGAATGCATCCGCCTGTAATCCATGTTTAAACAAATTAGAGCTGGATGCAGTCTTACTACTTCTAATTTGATGAAATATTCGCCTGTGCCTCCACATTAGATTTCTTTCTATCTCCAGCAAATGGTCTGGAAATTCTACAGGTAGTCTTCAACGTACAACCACAATTGAGCCCAAAAGTTCTGTGGTTAAGTGAGACATAGGTTAAGTGAGTTTTACCCCATTTTTAGGACCTTTCTTGCCAACAGTTGTTAAGTGAATCACTGCAGGTGTTGAGTTAGAAGCAGAGTTGTTAAGTGAATCCGGCTTTCCCATTGACTTTGCTTGTCAGAAAGTTGCAAAAGTTGATCACATGACCCCGGGACACTGCAACTGTCATAAATACATGCCAGTTGCCAAGCCTCTGAATTTTGATCACATGACCATTGGGCTGCTGCAATGGTTGTAAGCAGTGATGAAATCTAAAAATTTTCCCTACCCGTTCTGTGGGCGTGGCTTGGTGGTCATGTGACTGGGTGGGCGTGGCTTGATGGTCATGGTCATGTGACCAGGTGAGCTCAAAAACCAACTTTCACACTTCACACACAAACAACACAAAAGCCACACAACTGACTCACACACAACGCAAAAGCACACAAAATGGCCCCTGCAACAACAAGCAGGAACCTCACAGAGCCACAAAGAGCTCAAAAAGCAACTATCACACTTTGCACAAAAATAACACAAAAGCTACACAACTGACTCCTACACAACTGGCTCACACACAATGCAGAAGCAGCTGGACTTCACACAAAATGGCCCCTGCAATAAGCAGAAACCTCACAGAGTCATAGTTCGGTTGAATAGGTAGTTTTAAAAAAATGCTTTTAAAAAAGTAAAAAAAAGGTTCATCAGCTGTGACAATCAGCTGTGCCACCTGATCATCGGAACCATTTTTTTTTACTTTTTAAAAGCATTTTTACTTTCCGCGAACCAGAAGCATTTGTTACTACCAGTTCCGGCGAACCGGCCTGAACTGGTAGCATTTCACCCCTGGTTGTAAGTGTGGAAAAACAGCCATAAGTCACTTTTTTCAGTGCTGTTATAACTTTGTACGGTCACTAAACAAAGTGTTGTAAGCCGAGGACTACCTGTAATGAGATACCGATATGAAACACACTGAGTTGATAGTCAGGATGTGAATTTTGTGGTGGAATGTAGTCTGGATTCCCAGGAGGGAGGGGCCACCTTGCAGAGCGCAAAGAGACAGCAAAGTTTAGTCAGTTTAGTTGGGAGAAAGAGACTTCAAATGGCTCATCCCTATGAATTCACTGAGTGTATCTTTAATGATGCAAACAGATGCTTTAGTTTAGCAAGATTTGTGTTTATAGAAATGAGGAACAATAAAGAAACCTGCTCAGAAGTAACTCCATCTGTCTTTCTTGGTTCTCAGGGCCTGACAAATTTACTGTGTCAAACCTCACTCAAACTAATGACCAATCTCTTCAACTACTTTATTGCTTAGTTGCAAAACAAAACACTTGTCCAATCTTATTCTGAATAGATCCCCAGTTTGCACGGTTTCTCACCTGATTTAATATGGATCGGGAAATTGAGTAAACAATGTTTTTCCTCTTCTTGGACAGACAACAGCCTCTTGAATTTGTAGAAAAGCAATTCAAAAGAAAACCTAAACTAAGCTTCCTATCACTTTGCAAGCTCCTTTCTGTGATATTTAGAAAGATTGAATTAAGGCAGAGAAAAATATACAATGTAATCAAATAGGATCTAAGTCAGAGTCCAATGCATTCGATTAAAAAAAAGAAAATTGGTGCTATATTAATCACCATAAAACTTGAGCAAGGATTACTCAGTCTGCAAATTCTGATAGACAGCATGCTACAGATGTTGTCTAGTTGTATATATCTACTTGAAACTACAGAATGACGTGACCAGTTTACAGGGTTCCCATTGTACTGTAGGTACAATTTATAATTTCTAAACACTTCTTATAATAGTGAAGAAAATCAGCTCACAGCCGTTTGTTGGAAATTCTGTTTATATATAGAACCACAGACCAAACAATGAGTTCAGTCACCATGTGCTTTACTGCTCAACTGTAACAGGAAACAGGGAAACTCTACTTAGTACAAAAGAACATAGAGTACATACCATAGATTAAAACAGCGGTGGGTTGTTCCCGATTCGGCCGGGTTCATAGAACCGGCAGGGTGGGCGGGACCAGCCAGGAGTGGGATTTGGGGGTTCTCTGAACTGCACAGAATCTTAGCTAGAGGTTCTCCCAAACCCCTGCGAACTCCCAGCAGCCCACCCCTGGGTCTCTCCGAACTTAAGACCCCGAACAGCAAACTCAGGGAAGTAGATGGATGGGTCTGAGAGAAATTCAGAGTCTTGAGTCCCAGCCTAAGCAAATCTTCCAACTGACAGAATGACAGGTTCTGGAACCGAGATATATTGTTGAGAGACAGGCAAAGATTAATAGCCTACAGGGACAACTAGCCCATGGTATAAATTACCAGAAACCATCTTGTTTTGAGAGTTAAGAGAACTTAAAGTTAAACTGTAATCCTAAAGAGAATCTATTTTCAGCTTGCTTTGAAGTTGTAAAATAAAAGCTAGGTTGATTCTGGGTTCAAGCGTTAGTTAAAAAGGAAAACAAAAAGTGATTGTGCAGTACAGGTACTCTTCAACGTACGGCCATAATTGACCCCAACATGTCTGCTGCCAAGTGAGACAGTTGTTAAGTGAGTTTTGCCCCATTTTACGACTTATATCTCTTCTTTCAACAGTGAAATACTCCTGTGGTCCCTACATTGTGAACCCATGAGGAGTAACTTAATGCGGAAGAGCACTGCAACGAAATAAATACCTTACCAGCGAAAACACCGCGTCTGTTAATTTATTTTTCCATGGAAGTGCAAAATGCAAATGCAACCATGTATACAAGCCTCTCTCAGAAGAATCTGCTGTTGTGTGTGACCTGCTTCCCGTGGCTTGCTATCACACTTGGAAATGAACACAGAATTAAATTATAGTTGCTAAAGTTGCCTTATCATTTATACAGCAACTCACGAATAAAAGGCAAATATAGATAGTCCTTGACTTACAACAGTTCACTTAGTGACTATTCAAGCTTACAACGGCACTGAAACAAGTGACCTATGACCGTTTTTCACAGTTACAACCTATGGAGCAGCCCCATGCTCATGTGATCAAAATTCAGCTGCTTGGCAACTGTTTCATATTTACGACGGTTGCTGTTTTCCCAAGGTCACGTGGTCAATTTTTTTGAACCTTTTGACAAGCAAAGTCAATGGGGAAGCCAGATTCACTTCACAACTGGGTTACTATCTTTAACAACTTCAGTGATTCACTTAATAACTGTGGCAAGAAAGGTCATAAAATGGGGCAAAACTCACTTAAACAATGTTTCACTTAATAACAGGAATTTTGGGCTCAATTGTGGCCGTAAGTTGAGGACTACATGTATACGTGTCCCAGGATAATGTTGCGGGATCCAATCTGGGTCGGTCCCCGGGACCAGAGGTTTAATCTTCTGAGCTTTTGAACTCGTGCTGGAACCCATCCTCAGGGAACTTCTCTGTATTAGAATATATGCTTTGAGCTATTCTATGGTGCCTTCCCATTGGTTGATTGGTCTGTTGATGGTTGGCAATTGACTGTCATTTCCTGGTGTTGGTAAGCTAACAAGGGGCCCATTTCCCAGGCTTCAATAATTTCCCTGGCTGTTTTTATACCTGCCCGGCCAACAACCTTAGTAGCTGCGAAATTGGATGTAGGTCCTTGTTCATTGCAATGGGTTCGTCTGACCACTCACTTGTGTTCTTGCAACCTGGTGAGTAGCTTCCTCCCTGTCTCTCCTACATAATCACAGGGGCAATCTATGTAGGGGATCTGCTAGATTACATGATTAGAAGTATCTCCCACTTCCAAGCAATCTTTGTAATGCATGATTTGTCCGCTGGGCAGTGTGAGATCCCCATTTGCAGATCTCAGAAGCTGCGTTCCACTTTGCTTCCGAAATGTTCTTGATGTATGGCAGGTGTACCATATAGTTCGTCTTTTACCTTCTTCCTTCCTTCCTCTCCTTTGTGTGTTGCGCGGAGGCATCTTGCAATAAATGCTTGTGGGTAGTACCCATTCTGCCTGAATTGTTCATGTAGGTACCTTCTCTCCAGTTGTTTAGCTTGCTGGGTAGTACAGCGGGTTCTCATCCTGCCATATGGTGTTCTGACACAGCTGTTTTTGTGTGACAGTGGATGGTTACAGTGGAAACTAAGAATGCGTGGAGTGTTAGTGGCCTTACCATAAACTGTGGTTTCGAGGCTTCCATCTTCCTGTCTGTTGACCAGTATATCTAAAAATGGGAATTGTTTAGCCATTTCTTCCTCCATTGTGAATTGTATGTTTGGAGTTCAGTAGATATGAAAGTCTTTCAGTGTGTTTCTGGGTCAGGTTGGCTGTGGGAGGCATGGCCCATCCCCATCCTCCAGCTCTGCCACACATGCGGGTCGAGCCTCCCGCGATGGCCAACCTGACCCTGGGCAAACTGGTTGTTAAATTAACACCCCCCCTGCTATCAAAGTGGATCCTGGGCGCTGCGCTGCAATGGAGAAATGGGCAATGGAGTGGCTGGCAAGAGGGAAGGAGGAGGAGCAGGGAGAAGAAAAAGCGGATTTCTTCTTCCCTCACGCTGGCCGCTCCGTTGCCCGTTTCTCCATTGCAGCACACCGCAGTGCCCAGGATCCTTTTTGATAGCGGGGTGGGTGGGTGGGTGGGTAATTTAACAACCGGTTCACTTGAACCGGTGCAAACCGGCTGAATGTCACCACTGATGTTGTCCATGTAGTGGCACCAAAATTTAGGTGTGTAGTTTTGAAATGCACAGTGTTCTAATTAGCAAAAAGCAACTATTATAATTTTGAATTTTGAACCGTCATTAGACAGCTTGGTCCTAAGTCAAGAACTACCTCTCGTCCAATGCAACCGATCTGATCGTGAGATTATTGAATTTCCTTCAATTTGGAATGTAAAAAAGGTGCTTAATCTTGCAAGACTGAATATTCATGTTGCCTCCTTAATCACAGCCTCCCTGATTATGGTGGATGCATTCTATTTCTGTTTAAATTATAGCCGCTTCTTTTAAATGTGCATATTTAATTAAAAATCATCCGATGCAAACTTAAATGTAAATGTGAAAGTAAACATCTCCCTTCCACAATACACTGGGAACATCCTGTTCTAAAATTTCTCGTCCTATTTCCTAGGATTTGTTAAGTGAAATCTTGTTACTCCTGTAACCAACAGAAACTAACCAGCAAGGCAAATTATCATGATCAGTCACCTATTTAAATGCAGAAACAAAAGTCCGTATATATATTGAATGACTTTATAAAAATGATTTTATAAATCTAATGATTGTATAAAACCCAGTCTGAAAATGTTCAGTAGCTGGTACCTAGGAAAGAAAACCAGCTTCTTTCCAATTGTGATAGTATACAGGTCATTGGTTTATTAGTAAGGACTAGCTCATCAAATAATATGCTCCAGGCAAATTAAGCATCCTTTCAATTTGTTACCTGGTAGTCTACAGCTCATGACAAAACATGGTTTTATTGCTGCTTTATGCGAATCACAAGTTATAACATTTGCTCTTTAGCTATTCTATAAAATGCTCTTCAGATTTACTGAGCCAAGGAGCCCTTGAAAGAAAAACAGGGACGTTAAAACAGTTAAAGCATCAAATTATAATATTGTAGTACACGGTTCGCTAAATTCATGGGCGTCTTGGATTGCAAGCAATTTAAGCCGTTCTTCTCCCACGGCCTTCTGAAAAGAACAGACAAGAACACTCGCTTGATCTGGTTGTGTCTCAGCCTTCATCAATGCACTTCTGCCAGGATATATGAGATGACACCACCTGAATTCCCAGCTAGTTCAGTTGTTGGTCCAGCTGCAAAGGTATCGGGGAAGTAAAGCATTTGATAAAGTAGACCACAACCTACTTCTTGGCAAGCTAGTAAAATGTGGGATAGACAGCACCACCACCAGATGGGTTTGTAACTGGCTGACAAATCATATTCAATGTGTAGTCTTCAACGGAACTACATCCACATGGAGGGAAGTATGCAGTGGGGCACCCCAAGGTTTTGTTTTAGGCTCAGTACTCTTCAATAAGCTGCCTGGGAAAGCCAAGATAAATCATCAAAACCATAAAAAAGCGAAAGTTAGAATATTTTGGACATGTGATGCGACACCCGGAAAAATACGCCATACTTCACTTAATCCTCCAAGGAAAGATTAAAGGCAAACAAGGTCCAGGCAGAAGAAGAACATCATGGCTTCAAAATCTAAGGGACTGGTTTGGACAAATCTGAACAGCACTTTTTCGTGTGGCTGTTGGTAAAAATAGGATCGCCAACATGATCGCCAACGTCCGATGACAGATATGGCACAAGAAGAAGAACTCTTCAATATCTTCATAAATGATCTAGAAGAGGGAATTGAAGGGGAAGTCATCAAATTTCCAGATGACACTAAGCTGGCAGCAATAGCCAACACCCCAGAAGATAAGCTCAAGATCTAAAAAGATCTTGCCAGACTTGAACACTGGGCCCTATCTAACAAAATAAAATTCAACATAGATAAAAGTAAGATTTTACACTTAGGCAAGAAAAACTAATTGTATAGGCATAGACTAGGTGAAACTTGGCTTAACACTGGTAACAGTGAGAGGGATTTTGGAGTCCTAGTGGACCATCACTTAAACATAAGCCAACAGTGTGCTGCAGCAGCCAAAAAAGCCAATGCAATCCTAGGCTGCATTAACAGAGGGGTATAATCAAGATCACGTGAAGTTCTAGTACTGTTTTACAAAGCCTTAGTAAGACCATATTTGGAATACTGCATCCAGTTCTGGTCATAATATAAAAAAGATGTTGAGACTCTGGAAAGAGTACAGAGAAGAGCAACAAAAATGATTAGAGGATTGGAGGCTAAAACATATGAAGAACAGTTACAGGAATTGTAACTTGTCAGTCTAATGAAAAGAAGGACTAGGGGACGACGACATGCTAGCAATGTTCCAATGTTTGAAGGGCTGTTACAAAGATGAGGGGGTCAAACTATTTTCCAAAGCACCACAAGGCAAGACAAGAAACAATGGTTCGAAACTAACCAAGGAAAGAAGCAACCTAGAACTAAAGAGAAATTTCCTAATGTTGAAAGCAATCAACCAATGGAACAGCTTGCCTTCAGAAGTTGTGGGTGCTCCATCACTGGAGGCTTTCACAAAGAGACTGGACAACCATTTGTCTGAAATGGTATAGGGTCTCCTGCTCGAGCAGGGGGCTGGACAAGAAGACCTCCAAGGTCCCTTCCAACTCTATTATTCTATGTTCAAAGTTGTAGCTCCAACCATTTTGAAGGATATCAGTGGGGTCTTTGGTGCTCTCTGAGCTTGGTTCTTTTCTTGTAGACATTTCATTACCCAACTAGGTAACATCATCAGTGCTAGAAGAGAGTCCATCTCCTTCTTGTAATTTCAATATCATTTCCTCCCCCCCCCTGTAATTTATATGCTAGTCACTTCCCTGGTTTATTTGCCAACTTATTTTTTGGGGGGCTTTACATAATCCAGTTCTATTTCCATTTCTTTCAATATCCAGATAATTGTTATTGTAAAAGCTTAATTTGTTGAGGAATATGTACTTATCTTCTCTGGAAATTTAATTCTTCTTTTCTCTTTAGTATCAATCAGCCCTAAATTGTCCATCAAATCAAAGAAAACTTTTGATAGTTTATCCTGAGTGATTTTAATATTATTCTCAGAAGTTTGATCCAGTTGTGGGGAGATTTCAACCCTCCATTAAACACCAATTTTCATAAGAGAAACCTACTGATCTCTTCATAAGTGATTTATAAAAGAATTCTTTGTCCTTATTTGGGCATAAATTACCAGCATCAAAGTCTTAGTCCCATGCAAATTAACTTCCAGGCCAACAAATCTCCCATGGTTAATAGTCGATACAATTCAGATTTTAATTGGGGATTTACATACAGAACAAGGCCATTTTTATCATGTTTCTGCTGAAATAAATTCTTCATCTACATTTCTGTAAATCAAATATTTTATGTCCTTTTTTCTGATAGGTGTTTCTTGTAGGCAAATTAGATCTAGTTTTAATTTTTTTTCCAAATAATTTCCCCCCCTCTTTTGAGGAACATTGGCTCCATTTATAGTCCACATTAAGCATTTGTAATCCATAAATAAAAAAGACCACAGGAAAAAAAAACATACAAGTTTAGAGGCCTTTAAAATGAGGTAGTATGAGTTGGCCATATGCCCAGACTTTCTATCTTGAAATAAACTAAAAAGAGTAAAGAAAAAGAACGTGAACACAGAGGCTTTTAAAATAAGGCTTTCACAAGGGATCTGTAGCCAGATTCAAATTTTTCCCACAACAGAGTCCATGGAAGCAAATAAAATACAATCGGGCTTATCCATCAGCAGATTTTCAAGATAACGTAGAGGCCTCTGCATTCAAAGGATTATTGAATCTGTCAATCTGAACGACGATTAACACAGAATGCAGCTGGAAAACGCACAAAATATTGAAGTTGTATTGATCTGGCAAGACTTCAACCTTTTCTACAAATAACTTTTGCTCTTCGGCAACCTCTTTCGTAAAATCAGAATAAATGGATATCTTGCTTTGGCTAAAACTCCACTTCAAAGGAGTCTTTAATGATTACAGATGAATTATACATAAAATCTCATATCTTGAGGAGCTGTGGTGGTGCAGTGGTTAGAATGCAGTATTGCAGGCTGACTCTGCCCACTGCCAGTTCGATCCTGACTGGCTCAAGGTTGATTCAGCCTTCCGTCTTTCCGAGGTCAGTAAAATGAGGACCCAGATTGTTGGAAGCAATATGCTGACTCTGTAAACCGCTTAGAGAGGGCTGTAAAGCACTGTGAAGTGGTATATAAGTCTAAGTGCTATTGCTAAATGCTATCTTGTGGTAACAGGAAGGAATTGCACAAGAATAATATTGTAGATAGTTCCACTCCTCCTGAATATTAATAGCATCTTAATCACATGATCAATCTAGACTGGAAAATCCATTCTCATAGAAAGGAACTTTCCCCCAATAATATTGTTTTGAATATTATTATTATTATTTTCTTCTAGCATATCAGTTCTCGTATTCATTTTTGTGTTCTCTGCAAATTTGATAAACATTCGTTTATCTCCAAGTTATTAATAAAAATATTTTAAAAACAAGGATGAGAATGAAACAACTTACTCTAGTTTGATGTAAAACCTCTGAGGAGCACTTTTGAGCACAATAATTGAATTGAATCAGTTATCTATTTACTTAATTCCAGTGCCATCCATCCAATACTTAACTAGTTTGCAAATTAGGATGTTATGGAGAGGTCTTTTTCAAATGCATTGAGGAAATCAAGATATATTATATCTGCAGCATTCCCACAATCTACTAAGAAAGTAGATCTTTCTTCAGATATGAAGCCAATAAAATCAGGTAGTGCTTTTCCTAGAATGAATCATAGCCCAACTTGGGGAAATTTTAGATTACAACATTCTCCTATGATTAAAAAAGAAATCCATTGCTGGCTTTTCAAACTTGAAGGATCCCACCTACAGTTTGATAAAGTACAAGAAAAAAATAAAGAAAAAAAATCCACTTTCCCTGGACTTTAGAAAATAATATTTTCAGCTACAAATTCTAGATTGCTATCAGTTTCCAAACCAGTTTGCTTACACACCAAGAGTATTTTTGACTTCCCAGTGCAGATAATAATTACACAACCTTTTCAACGAACGCAACAAAGCAGCTTCATATCACTGCCAAAGAGTTGGAAGGATGTAAATATGAACCAACAGTGGGCATTGTAAATTACTGTTTACAGCTAGACAGATAAACGACTGTCTTGGAAAATGATTCTACTTGTATGGCTAAAGATTAAAGGCATGTTTACGGCAGCAATCTAAGGTCTTAAAATAACCCTTTAAAATAGCACCATTGTGGTGCTTCAGCTGCATTCTTACTAAGCCTATTTAAATTGTATCAATTATTTAACACAGCCTGCAATTTATCAGCCCAAACAATCTATGTGAGGCTAAGTACATGTTACACATAAATGTGTGTAACTGAGCCCTGACATGGTTTCGTTTAAAAGTACAGCTTTTTCCCGATTGAGGAAAACGGCGTATGGCCACTGATTTATTCCACTAATGCCGTTAAGATAATTATTATGAATAGCAAATGGATTATTTCAGTTACTGCTACACCAATATTTACAGTATTTCGGGATTTGAACTATAGGTTTTAATATTTTAATTGAGGCCTTGGGGTTTATAGAATTATAAAATAACAGAGTTGGAAGGGTCTTCTAGTCCAACCCACTACTCGAGCAGGAGAATCTATACCAGGGGTGTCACTCGCGGCCCGCGGGCTGGATGTGTCACGCACTGCCCACGCCCAGTTTTGCAAAGGGGGGGAAAGTTGCGATACATCACATGATGACACCGTGACCACGCGAGTTTCACACCCCTGCTCTATACCATTCCAGACAATGGCTGTCCAGTCTCTTCTTAAAAACCTCCAGTGATGCAGCACCCATAACTTCTGGAGGCAAGTTGTTCCACCGATTGATTGTTCTCACTGTCAGGAAATTTCTCCTTAGTTCTAGGTTGCTACTGTCCTTGGTTAGTTTCCATCCATTGCTTCTTGTCCTGCCTTCAGATGCTTTGGAGAATAGCTTGACCCCCGCTTCTTTGTGGGAGCCCCTCAAATATTGAAAGACTGCTATCATGTCACCCAGGGGTGGGTTCCAATTTACCTTGCTGCCGGTTCGCTCCCTCCCGCACCACGTGGGCGCGCTTCGTGGGCGCGCGTGCGCTTTGCGCGCACACATGCGCAGTAACAAAAAATCCCAAAAAATAAAAACAAAACAAAACAAAGCCGAAAAAAGATGGCGACCACATGCACAGTGTCGGAAGTTGGCTTCTGTGCATGCTCAGAAGGAAAAAAAAATTCAAAAAAAAATTCAAAAAAAATTCAAAAAAAAGATGGCGGCCCCCACGGACTGGCACTGACCAATCTGGTTCGGTGACATCATCGTGACAGCGGGCCACTACTGGTTCGGGAGAACCAGTCCGAACTGGGAGGAACCCACCCCTGATGTCACCCCTAGTCCTTCTCTTTGTTAGATCAGACATACCCAGTTCGTGCACCCCTTCATCGTATCGTATGTTTTATATCAGTGGTTCCCAAAGTGGGTGGTACCGCCCCATGGGGGGCGGTGGGATGACTTAGGGGGGCACTAAGAAGCAAGGGGGGGGCAGCAGGGGGCGCTAAGAGACCACGTGGAAGGCAGGAAAGCATGTTGGGGTGGCGGGGAATGGAGGTAGCAGCCTACTCCCTTCCCCGCAGCCCTGCCATGCTTGGCGGCCTTCCACGCAGCCTTCCCAGCGGTCCCCCATGCCCACTTGCCTTCCGAGCAGTTGGTGGGCGGGCGGCCCTTGGTGGAAATGCAGATGCTGAGAGGGGGGGCGGAAGGGCAAGCAGATGTCCCGGGGCTGCTGCACATGCGCCCACCCCATTTCTGCAAAGGCAGAGCCCCCCCTTGCAGGGCGATCCAAAGAGGGGATGCTGCAGAAAACGCCGCCTTCTATCCGTGCTGGCTCCGCAGTGCTTGGGGCTCCGAAGCAGCCCACTGGCTTCTCACCCGGCCACTTGCCTACTCTCTTTGCGGATTGGCCCAGCCGACCACCGGCGCCACTCTGGGAACTCGGCCCACGGCACCGGGTTGGAAGCCAGTGGGCTGCTTCAAAGCCCCAAGTCCCATGGAGTCGGCACGGGAGGAAGGTGGCCTTTTCTACAGCATTACCCTCCCCTCTTTAGATCGGGCAGTTTGTAAGGAGGATTGAGGGGGGGATGCACGGCCCTCCGGGATGGAGAGCGGGGCAAGAGAAAGCACAATAGGCTGCGCTGCCCCAGCCCCGCTCAACCGCGCTTCTTCCAGCCCATCCACCTCACGGCGCCGTGAACGAGACAATCGGCCGTGCCTCCCCGCCTGGCCGCTGCTGCACTGGCAGCTCCGCCCTGCCCAGCTCCACCCGCCACCACTTCCCACGAACTTCCCAGGAGGCAGCCAGAGCGAGGGGCGGGCAGGAACACGTGGGCCCAGCCGGAGCTCGGCTTACCTTCCTGGCGAGGCTCGGAGACCTCCCGGCACGCTCATACGCCAGCTCTCCAGGCAGCGCCACTTTCTCCCTGCCCTGCCAAGGCCCCCGCCAGCCCGGAGACCGCGCTCCAGGATGGCACATGACAGGGGACGCGCAGCCGCCAGGCCGGAGCACGGTTGCCGCCGCCGTTGCCCCTCTCGCCTTCCCGGCTTTGGCTCCAGGACCTTCGCGGGCCGGGAAGCGTTGGGGTGCACACCTATGGAGCTCCGCCGGCCTCAGGGGTCTGCCGGCCTCCAGGCTGGCAGCGGCCTTGATGGGGCAGGGAGAAAGTGGCGCTGCCTGGAGACCCAGCGGATGGGCGTGCCGGGTGGTCTCCGAGCCTCGCCAGGAAAGTAAGCCGAGCGCCGGTCAGAGCACTTTCTTCCTTCTCCTGCCGCCGAGAAGAGAGAAAGAGAAAGAAAGAAAGAAGATTGGAAAAGGCATGGATGTTTCTCATATGCATTCACACATTCAGGGATGCCCTCACTTTCTCTCATCCAGATATACCTGCACACATGGAACTGTTTTATAAGCCATAAACTCTATGTCAGTAATCCCCCGTCTTGGGAGTTGGTGAGTAAGTTGGTTTGCATGAGTTTTTAAGTTTTTTTAATTGTTTTTATTATGGTTTTTTTTTTTTAACGGTTTTTTATATTGTTGTGAGCCGCCCAGAGTCCCTTGGGAAAAAAAAAAAAAAAAAAATAAATAAATAAATAAATAAATAAAAAAATAAATAAATAAATAAATAAATAAATAAAGAAAGAAAGAAAGATGGTAGGAAGGAAGGAAGACAGAAAGAAAGAAAGGAAGGAAGGAAGGTGTACTCTGTTGGTGAAAATGGAGCTCGCGAGGGCCCTCGCAAGCTCCATTTTCACTGGCAGAGGGTTGCAGGAGGCCGTCCCAGCCAAAAACAGAGCTTGGGAGCCCGTTTTCACTGGCAGAGCGCTTGGGTCACCACAGGCGCCCCGGCACAAGTGATGTCGAGCTGGCCACGCCCACCATGGCCCCCTACCCCGGCCCCCCGAGGTCAAACACAACTCTGATGCAGCCTTCAATGAAATCGAGTTTGACACCCCTGTTCTAAGTCTTAACTGGGGTCAACGAAAGAAGTTGAAAGCATCTGAAAGAAGACATCTAGTTATTTACTCCAACCGGGTTGCATTTAATCGTCCTACTATCAAAACTAGTTTGCTGAGTATGTACAATATGTGAATCAATCTTGACAAAAGTGAATATGCAGTGGAACATTGTGCTTTAATTTAATCTCTTTTCCTGGAGTATGTGTAATTAGGTGTATTGAATAAATTTTAAAGAAAACAGGCTAACGATTATGATCTGACAGAGAAAACATCATAGTAGTTTATTTTATTAATTGCCGACGGAATTCTTCTATCAAAGTCCGCCGGATATTCGGTAAAGAGCCCTCCTGAATTATTGGCTTTTTAAAAATGTATCTGCACAAATTACTTTAACTATGATCAATTATAGCTTTCGTGGAAATGAAGCTCCATTAATTACACTCTTCATTATTTAAACAAGGACTCTCGTTTTCAAAGCCCTTTAGCCAGCATCGTTTAATTAATCCACATACCACCTTTCATTATTAGCCCCATAAATCACAAAGAATAACCATTCACAACAATTGCAATCGGGAAACAAATGATCCCTTAATGAAAAGCAGACCACTAACACGGCTCAGCAAAATCCAACATAAATCAAGTATTAAGTCAAATTAAGTTATGACTTCTTGGGTTTAGTTCTGTGGTTTGCCCAAAAATAAAAATAAAAATCCCAAAAGACAGCTAACAGTCGCATGAATGCAATATGAAATTTATTAAAAACAACAATATTAGCCAGTATTAAGTTTGCCAAAAAGCACCTGAAGGACGCTCAGACTGTGAGGAGCAAACTCCAAGGGGGCTTTCATGTGTTTTGAACACTGAGGACAGCCTTCCATCTAGCCACTCTGCCATAAAGGCCAAATCGGTGGAGGGCTGCAGCGATGGTTGTCCTTCTAGAACTCTCTCCCATCTCCACACAGGATCTCTGGAGCTCAGTCCGGTTCTTGGTCACCTCTCTTACTAAAGCCCTTCTTGTTAGATAGTGGGTAGAGATGACAGGAGACAGACTTCCAAAGCAGCTCTTTATTTCAGCTCTTGTGTAAGCAACCAGCAAAGAGCAGTCTGACAGCTTGCCCTTTTATAGGGAGCTGTCAGACAGACCAGCCAATAGCGTTTGAGCTTTTTCCCGCTCAAACGCTGGACCTGGTTGGAACCATGCAACATAGTTTAAACAGTTAGAACATAACACCCCTCCCCTCCTGGATGGAGCTGTCCAGCATACGTAATCACGCAGGTAGGCGGGGCGTTTTGAAGCCCTACTAGACCTGCGCAATTCAGTTGGGGGGGAGGCAGCGGCCTGTGCGGACAGGTCTGCTGCCGCTCCGGGGCTCGAGCATGGAAGCTCCTGGAAGGTACTGGGTGTGGCCTCCACGGCCGAAGGGACCGGTTCGAAGGGAGGACATCGCTGGCTCTCGGCTTCCACAGGTAGGCCTTCCGAGAC
>QLTV01003131.1:1061109-1085460 GCA_003457575.1 Thermophis baileyi | reverse complement strand
TGCCAAACTTCTTCAATTTGAGAATTATGGAGGCCACTGTGCTCTTAGGAATCTTCAGTGCAGCAGAAATTTTACTGTAGACTTCCCCAGATCTGTGCCTTGCAATAACCCTGTCTCTGAGCTCTGCGGGCAGTTCCTTTGACCTCATGGCTTTTGCTCTGCTACAGTATGCATTGTCAGCTTCCTGTAGAGAGGTGTGTGTGCCTTTCAGAGGTGGGTTTCAGCAGGTTCTGACCAGTTCTGGAGAACCAGTAGCGGAAATTTTGAGTAGTTCAGAGAACCAGTAAATACCACCTCTGACTGGCCCTGCCCCCATCTATTCTCTGCCTCCCGAGTCCCAGCTGATCGGGAGGAAATGGGGATTTTACAGTATGCTTCCCCTGGAGTGGGGAGGGAATGGAGATTTTACAGTATCCTTCCCCTGGAGTGGGGAGGGAATGGAGATTTTACAGTATCCTTCCCCTGCTACGCCCATCAAGCCACGTCCACCAAGCCACGCCCACAGAACCGGTAGTAAAAAATTTGAATCTCACCACTGGCTTTCCAAATCATGTCCAATCGATTTAATTTACCCACAGGTTGACTCCATTCAAGGTGTAGAAACATGTCAGCAACGATCAAGAGAATTGGGAGGCACCGGAGCTAAATTTCACATGTTGTTGCAAAGGGTCTTCAATACTTATGCCAATCTGATATTTCAGGGTTTTCACCACTGGCTTTCCAAATCATGTCCAATCGATTTAATTTACCCACAGGTTGACTCCATTCAAGGTGTAGAAACATGTCAGCAACGATCAAGAGAATTGGGAGGCACCGGAGCTAAATTTCACATGTTGTTGCAAAGGGTCTTCAATACTTATGCCAATCTGATATTTCAGGGTTTTTTTTTCTTTTTAATAAATTTACAGACATTCCTAAGATTCTGTTTTCACTTTGTCGTTATGGGGTACTGAATGTAGATTAATGAGGAAAAAAATGAATTTCAACAACTGTAGCATAACAAAATTGACAAAAGTGAAGGGGGTCTGAATACTTTCTGAATGCATATTTCTTTTTCTGGTGATCGGAGCTGAATTGGAGAAGCAACTGATCTTGGCTCAAACATGCAGTGGAACCTAAAATACAGTTTATCATTAAAATGATCAGATAGATACATTTCCATCCAAATTAGGGAAATGAACCGTCCAACATATAATTCTAAGACTTATTTCTAAATGTTGGGTTCTTTCTCATACTTCCATTTATTGCCTGATTTATTTCACTGGATTAAAAAAAATTAGATCAAAAGGGACAACAAAAATGAGTGAAAAATTCAGTGGGAAAAAGGTAATGTATTGATCAGATTAGGACAAGTCCCTAAACTTGACAACTTTAAGACTTGTGGACTTCAACTCCCAGAGTTCTCCAGCCAGCTATGCTATGCTGGCTGGAGAATTCTGGGAGTTGAAGTCCACAAGTCTTAAAGTTGCCAAGTTTGAAGACCTCTGGATTAGGATAACACCATAAGCTCCAAAGCCATCCAATCAAAACATCCAACAGAGAGACAGCATTAACAACATTAACCATTATTAAAACTAATAACATTAAACTTCTTCATCTGTTTTAGGCTGGAAGCTAAAACATATGAAGAACGGTTGCAGGAATTGGGTTTGTCCCGTATAGTGAAAAGAAGGACTAGGGGAGATATAACAGCAGTGTTCCAATATTTGAGGGGCTGCCCCAAAGAAGAGAGGGGTCAACCTATTCTCCAAAGCACCTGAAGGCAGGACAAGAAGCAATGGATGGAAACTAATCAATGAGAGGACCAACCTAGAACTATGGAGAAACTTCCTAACAGTGACAACAATTAACCAATGGAACAGCTTGCCTCCAGAAGTTGTGGGTGCTCCATCACTGGAGGCTTTTAAGAAGAGACTGGACAGCCATTTGTCTGGAATAGTATAAGGCAGTGATGGCGAATCTTTTTTTCCTCGGGTGCCAAAAGCGCGTGCGCGCACGCTATCGTGCGTGCGTGCCCACACCCATAATTCAATGCCCCCCCATGTGCCCCACCCCCGCGCATGCGTGCGAAACCCCTCGCGCTGCCCCGCCCCCCGTGCATGTGCGCATGACCTACCCGCTCCCCTGTTTCCCAACTTCTAGTGGGCCCGGTAGGACCGTTTTTCGCCCTCCCCAGGCTCCAGAGGCTTTCTTGGAGCCTAGGGAGGGCGAAAACTGCCTCCCCCGTGCCCCCGGAGGCCGAAAATGCCCTCCCAGAGCTTCCGCATGAGCCGAAAATCAGCTGGCCAGCGCGCACATGTGCGCTGGAGCTGAGCTAGGGCAATGGCTTGCGTGCCAGCAGATATGGCTCCACGTGCCACCTGTGGCACGCGTGCCATAGGTTCGCCATCACGGGTATAAGGTCTCCTGTTTGAGCAGGGAGTTGGACTAGAAGACCTCCAAAGTCCCTTCCAACCCTGTTATTCTAATTAATATGTTTATGATAAAAATAAGAAGCTCCCCTCTGGGAGGAGGTTTCCAAGTATTTATAGAGCTTTGTTCCTTATGTCATCCATTCAGAGGCTGTTAAAGGGGTAAAGGTAAGAGTTTCCCCTGTCCAATTGTCCAATCCTCATTTCTTAAGCCGAGAGAGCCAGCATTGTTCAAAGACGCTTCCGTGATCATGTGGCCAACGTGACTATTCGCCAAGGTGCACAGAACACTGTTTTCCCACCTAAGTGGTACCTATTTATCTGCTCGCATTTGCATACTTTCAAAGTGCTAGCTGGGCAGGAGTTGAGGCAAGGATGGGAGCTCACCCCGTCACGTGACGCTTGGGTCTCGAACCTGGGTTGTCAACTTTCCAGTGTTTTTAACTAGCTAAAACCACTAGAACGACTGGTGCAGGCTAATCCTATTGGGGTGAGTTGGTTCCTCAGCTATTTACCAACGAAGGACCACACACAATTGTTGATATCTTTCCTTTTAAAAAAAATCCTATGACATGCTGAGGGTTGAAGTCCCAACATATTTGAAGGAAATTTTATGGGGGACACTGTTTTTAGTTCACCTCAATGGGAAGACAATGTCATTTCCTAGGTTGAGGGATGATCTGAGCTGCCTTGTTTTCTCCGTGACTGGCGTAGAAGTTTGAAGTGAAATATATGCCAGTCTCAAAGTGAACAGGAAGCACACCCAGGAGAAGTAATTGTTTAACAAAAATTCCGTTGATTAAAGCTGAGGAAGTTAAGGATAGACAATTAAATCTAAATTAATTACACACTCGGTGTTAAAAACGAGTGCAATTTGGGTGGGTCTGAAAAGCTCAAATTGCTTCTGAATTTCACAGTTCATTTTCCAGTCACCCTCACCTAATTTCATCAAAGTGATCTCATTGGTAGCATGGTTAGAACGGCGTCTAATTCTTGTATCCATTTTTACATTCATCCATGCTAATACTGTATTGTTCCTTCTTTTTGTAACTCCTTTCCTGTTGTTTTGCTTTAATTGCCCATTGCAACATTTCTGACTGCAATCAGGGCTTTTGGGGTGTACAGATCCACAACTTACAACCATTCGTTTAGTGGTTATAACGTAGTCCTTGACCTATGACACAATTAAGCTCAAAATTTCTGTTGCTAAGCGGGACAGCTGTTAAGCGAGTTGTCAGGGTTCCGACTGATGCCCTAATTAAATCATGAGCCTTGAGCCAAGCTTCAAAAGAAATCCAGTTATTTATTAGGAGCTTCATGTCGGCACGTTCCAAGTGAAGCCAACTCTGACCCCACGTAATTTATGGCCCAGGCTTGACCATGTTTCCCCCCTCCCCCCAGGGTGTGTCATCAGTCACATTCGCCAACGAAGCAATTTCGCGGGTTGTAGAGATCACTCCCCTCCGGCCACTGTGGGTAACCCCAGGAGACAGCCTTGACAGAGATATGTCTGGAATGTGCTTTTGTTTTTGGCTGCCGTGCTGCTTCGCCATAGCTGCAAGTTCGTTTTCCCATCCCCCTGGCCTATGGCAACTCGAGAGCAGGCCAGGGATGCTTTGTGTCTGGCATGTGCTTTTTTTTTTGGCTGCCGTGCTGCTTCGCCGTAGCTGCAAGTTCGTTTTCCCATCCCCCTTGCCTATGGCAACTCGAGAGCAGGCCAGGGATGCTTTGCGAGTTGACAGGTTTTGCCCCATCTTACAACCTTTCTTGCCGCAGTTGTTAAGTGAATCACTGCAGTTGTTAAGTTAGTGACACGGTTGTTAAGTGAATCTGGCTTCCCCATGGACTTTGCTTGTCTGAAGGACGCAAAAGGGGATCCCATGACCCCAGGACACTGCAACCGTCATAAGTACATGCCAGTTGCCAAGCATCTGAATTTTGATCACGTGACCACGGGGATGCTGCAACAGTGTGAAAAAGTCATAAGTCACTTTTTTCAGTGCCGTTGCAACTTCAGATGGACATTAAAGAAATGGTTGTAAATTGAGGACTACCTGTATTCCCTTGAATTACCGTATTTTTCAGAGTATAAGACGCACCTTTCCCCCCCCCTAAAAGAGGCTGAAAATTTGGGTGCGTCTTATACTCCGAATGTAGCTTTTTCAAAGCTTTTTTTTTCAGCCCTAACGAGGCACTAACGATCTTCCCGGCTTGCAGGCTATTTTCATTGCTACTCGCTCCGAAGAAGGTTTTTTCCAGCCCTAAGTCTTTGCAGGCTTTTTTTCATTGCTAACTCGCTCTGAAGAAGGTTTTTTCCAGCCCTAACCAGGGGATAAAATGATGTGCTGAAGCTGACCAGACCAAGGACGCTAGCCAGATGAATACCTGGTATTCCTATTTTCCTCCCCAAAAACTAAGGTGCGTCTTATACTCCGGTGTGTCTTATACTCCGAAAAATACGGTAATAACAACAACAATAATAATAATAATAATAACAACATCAGCGCCAGTCAATGATATTTGTGATACATTGTTAAATGTTCAGTTGACTGAGTTTCATGTTTAATGAATAAAATAATAATAACAATAATATCATCATTCAGTCATTTTTGGGACTTAGGGTTTTTACATGGAATTATCCATACTTTGCAAAATTGCTATTTCCTTAACATCCATTTTTGTTTAGAATGTCATCTAGTATGTTTTTTTATCATATGTCAAGTAGTAACTGTATAAGGAACCCAAAGTTCTATCAAAGAAACAGAACCATTTCCTCTGTGGTTTCTATGGAGAGAGAGTGCTGGGGAAATTATTATTTGCAATAACGCAGGATTATTGTCCTCGGTGCTTCCTGAGCTCGCTTGTTTTCTTGTAAACCTTTCATTATCCGACTAGGGGTAGGTATCCTGATGCTGTTACCTAGCTGGGTAGTGAAACATCAACCCTGAGCTACAAATATTCTCTTTTGTTGATAAGGTGGGATTATGTTTACCTGCACTGAAACAGAGATGATGTAATTTTCCCATTTGTCTGCTTTCATTCTACACACATTGCAGTCATAACTTTAAGTGTACTTTTTCATCTTTAAGCAGACCGTCCTTAACCTTAGACCTTACACGGCATACAAAATAACAGAATTGGAAGGAACATCGGAGGCAGATCCCTCTTTTAAGTCCGCCCCCAGATTCTGCCATACTTTCTCTTACATCTCCCCCGCTCACCTTTACTCTTCATCTTACCTGACCATCCAATGAATTCTAGGACAATAATCTAAGGCAGGGGTGTCAAATTCGATTTCATTGAGGGCCGCAATTTCATTGAGGGCAGGGTTGTGTTTGACCTCGGGGGAGCTGGGGTGGGCGTGGCCAGGGTGGGTTGTGGCCAGCTCGACATCACTTGTGTCGGGGCCGCCTGTGGTGGCCCAAGTACTCTGCCAGTGAAAACGGGCTCCCGAGCTCCATTTTTGGCTGCAACGGCTTCCTGCAACCCTCTGCCAGCGAAAACGGAGCTCGGGAGGACCACCCGTGGCCCTTCCGAGCTCCGTTTTAGGCTGCAATGGTTTCCTGCAACCCTCTGCCAGAAAAAACGGAGCTCGGGAGGGCCGCCCACAGCCATCCAGAGCTCTGTTTTCACCAGCAGAGGCACTGTGGCCGGTCCTTTGCTGTTTCCAGGGCGTCCCCATGGACCTGATCCAGCCCATGGGCCTTGAGTTTGACACCCCTGGTCTAAGGAGATTCTCAGTCATCCAGTTCTGAGTCAGAACTGAAGAAGCTTCTTGGATGAGAAGCGAAACATCTTCAAGGAAAAACCAAAAACCAGTTGCCTTTTGGAAAAGCACATTTGGGACATAACCTGGATGACTGAGAATCTGCAGAGCAACAGAAAGATTTCTCTATAAAAGACGACACTTAAAAATGGAATTGGTGGCCAACTACAACAGTTGTGACTGTGTCGTGCTCTGGAATAAACTTCACCTCTGCTTCAAGCAACTGTCCTCTGTTCTTTTAGAAACGTGGCTTGGAACGGATCAAGCAGTAGCCTCTTAAAAGTGGAATTGGTGGCACCTACAACAGCTGTGACTGTGGAATCCATGGATTATTATTCATGGCTTGCAACCTTTGTTTGTTTGTTTGTTTGTTTACAAGTAAGCCTTCGACTTACAACAGTTCATTTAGTGACCGTTTGAAGTTACAACAGCACTGGAAAAAAAGTGACTTACAATCATTTTTCATACTTACAACATTGCAGCATTCCCCGTGGTCACGCAATTAAAATGGTCACGCAACCAACCCATATTTATGACCGTTACAGTATCATGTGACCTCCTTTTGCGAACTTTTTTGACAAGCAAAGTCAATAGGGAATCCGGATTCACTTAACAACCAGGTCACCAGCTTAACAACTGCAGCGATTCACTTAACAACTGCGACAAGAAAGGTTGTGAAATGGGGCAAAACTCACTTCACAACTGTCTGGCTGTGCAGCAGAAATTCTGGCTTCCATTGTCGTCGTAAGTCGAGAACTACCTGTATTACATTTCTACACCACCCATCTCACCTGTGGACTGTTTACCACACAATCAAACCATATAAACCCATGAATAAAAACCCAGATTAAAAAAAAAAACAGGGTTGAGGAACGAATTAAAACTTACACGTGAAAAATAAATTTAAAAAAATCAATTAAAATTTATCTTGTATTCAGGAGAGAAAACCCTCCATCCGTGTATGTTCAAGAATTCAGCTTTCGTGGTCCATTCAGTCTCCAAATTTCACAATCATTAAAAAAAAAAAACAACTACAGAAATACTTAACAATGGTGTAGATCAGCGGTTCTCTACCTTTTCTTCACCACAGGCCCCTTTTAAATACTTTTTTTGTGGCTTTAAACCATGGCCATGGACCTCAAGATTTAAATATAACATTTCTAAGAAGATATAATTAAAAAAATATTGGACTGTGCAGAAATGGACAGATTAAAACTCAGAAGATAAAAGAAAAAGAAGACACGGAATACTTTCGAACTTATTTTATCAATGTTTGGACAACAGAGGTAGAAATTAGGAATTTAAGATGTAAATGAATCGACCCAGACAGTATACTGTTCTTTAAGCACATATTGTATGTAAAAGAGAAAACCAGTAAAAAATAGATTTAAAAAAATAGATTTAAATATAACATTTCTTCAAGGCTTCACGGACTCGCTGTGACAACATTTCAGTCCTCCCAGGGGTCTGTGCAGGGGTGGGCTTCAAAAATTTCAGCAACAGGTTCTCTGCCCAGTTGCTGGGTGGGCATGGCCATGGTGGGAGTGGCCTAGTTGGCCTCCTGCACCACAGTGGGGGGGGGACGTTTTCGCCTTCCCCAGGCTCCGGAGGGTTTCCTCAAGCCTCTGGGAGAGCGAAAACTGCCTCCCCCGGGCTCTGGAGGCCCTCCGGAGGCTGGAAATGGGCCCATTTCCAGCCTTCCGGAACTTCCGGGAGGCCTGTTTTTCCCCCTCCCTGAGCCTCCGTGCGGGCCTCGCATCCAAAACCATCCAAAACGGGCCACGTGGGGACTCCTGGGAGTGGCGGGGGAGGGGGGGCGGGACCAGCCAGGAGGGGGATTCAGGCTCTGGAGGCTTTCCTTGAGGCTCCAGGAGGGGGAAAATGGCCTCCCCAGGCTCCGGAGGCCCTCTGGCCCTTCCCGAACTTCCAGTAAGCCTGTTTTTCACCCCCCCCGAGCCTCCGCGGGCCCCCTGCACTTACCGGCATCCAAAATGGGCCATGTGGCGCCTCCTGGGAGGGGCGGGGCGGGTGGGGCCAGCCAGGGTTGGGATTTGGAGGTTCTCTGAACCGGCCATAACGTTAGCTATGGGTTCTCCTGACCCCGGGCGAACTCGTAACAGCCCACCCCTGGGTCTGTGCCTCACAGGTTGAACTGCTGATATAGATTACTAAAAGGGGGAGAAGGGACGATTCCATGTGGCACTAGCATAAAAATCAAGTTCTTAAACAATGTTTTATCCTCCATCTTTTAATTAATCCCATCTTTTAAAATCTTGGGCTGAGGAAAGAACTCAAAGACTGCCAGAGTTGAAAAGAGTCGAGCTGGCAGCTCCTGACAAGGATGTCATGAAATAAACATGCATTCCAGGTTTTAAAATATCTACAAGCATCACTGTTAATTGTGAGTCAGTCCTACGAACCTTGGCCTGGAATACTTAACTCTACAACCGCTTGTTCTATGCAGTTACACATAATTCATACTTCTTCTCTCTGAAAGTTTAAAAATTTCAGTTTCCAGTGCAAATCACAAGTTTTGGGTTAGATAGTTAAACCAGCATCCATTTCTGATCACCACAATATAAAAAAAAACGCAGAGAAGAGCGACAAAAATGATTAGGTGGCTGGAGGCTAAAACATGTGAAGAACAGTTGCAGGAATTGGGGGTGTCTAGTCTAGAGAAAAGAAGGACTAGGGGAGAAATGATAGCACTGTTCCAATATTTGAGGGGCTCCTACAAAGACGAGGGGGTGAAATTATTTTCCAAAGCACCAAAAGGCAAGACAAGAAACAATGGTTAGAAATTAACCAAGGAGAAAAGCAACCTAGAACCCAGAAGAAATTTCCTAATGGTGAGACCCAAAGGTGCTTTTCAAGAGGCAACTGGACTTTCTGGTTTTTCTTTGAAGACGTTTCGCTTCTCATCCAAGAAGGGATACAACATCATCTATCTCCAATCTAAAACACAGTCCTTTCAACAGTTCCAAGAAGGCTCCACACCAATTTGCACCACTCAGGTGACCCTGAGGACACAGATAAATTTCCAGGTGACCTTAACAACTCGCTAAAAGGATGCAAATGTCCAGCTGTCTGCAAGGTGTATAAACCCTTCCATTCCCCAACATCCAGTCAGAGCTGAAGAAGCTTCTTGGATGAGAAGCGAAACGTCTTCAAAGAAAAACCAGAAAGTTCAGTCGCCTCTTGAAAAAGCACCTTTGGGACAACCATGACCTGGATGAGTGAGAATCTCCATAGACACCTAATGGTGGGAGCAATCAACCAATGGAATAGTTTGCCTTCAGAAGTTGTTGGTGCTCCATCACTGGAGGCTTTCAAAAAGAGGCTGGAGAATGATTTGTCTGAAAATGGTAGTCTCCTGCTCAAGCAGGGGGTTGGACTAGAAGATCTCCGAGGCCCCTTCCAACTCTATTATCCGATGTTCTATGTCTTGTTCATCTGTTTTAGCAGAAGGAGAAGGAAGACAGTGGCCTACAGCACTTAAAGACTCCCTAAGGCAGTGGTTCTCAACCTTTCTAATGCCGCGACCCCCCCGTGACCCCCCCGCCGCCGCCGCGACCCTTGGCACCAGGGGCGAAATGCTCCGGGTTCGGGCTTGCCTGCGGGTCGCCGGACAGCTGATAGCATCGGAAGCGGGAGACTTCGCCCGGACACCACCATTTGGGTTCTTTTACCCTCTGCGCATGCGCAAAGCATTGCGCATGCGCAGAGGGTAGAAGAACCCAAATGGCGGCGTCCAGGCTACCAGCTGTCCGGCGACCCGCAATCACGGCCGAACCGGGACCTTTTCACTCTGTAGTGACGGTGGCACCAAAATGGCGGGCTAACGCGCGCGGCGACCCCTGTGAAATGGTCGTTCGACCCCCAAAGGGGTCGCGACCCACAGGTTGAGAACCGCTGCCCTAAGGAAAGGTTGAATTACAATTCAAAGCTTTAATTAACTTCTCTGCTCATCAGTTAAAATTTCGGGCTCCAGGGAAAAGAAGCTGGAAAGGCATGGGGAACAAGAGGTGGTTTAGATGCCAAATAAATATACAGGTTCATAACAAGCAAGAGAAATCTATACGCAGAGACAAAGAAATATCTAATGATTTCTCTTCTTCTATCAGAATTTCTGCCTTTCACAAATAAGCTGCAGTTTTATGAGAAGAAACAACCTCAAGAACAGGGAGCATTATCCAAAGTATGGCCAATACAGGTAGTCCTCGACTTACGACCACAATTGAGCCCAGCATTTCTGTTGCTAACTGAGACCATTGTTAAGTGAGTTTTGCCCCATTTTACGAACGTTCAGACCTCAGTTGTTAAGTGAATCACGGCAGTTGTTAAGTTAGTAAGACGGTTGTTAAGTGAATCTGCCTTCCCCATTGACTTTGCCTGTCAGAAGGTCGCAAAAGGGCATCACATGACCCCGGGACCCTGCAACCGTCATAAATATGAGTCAGTTGCCAAGTGTCTGAATTTTAACCAAGTGCCATAATGGTTGTAAGTGCGAAAAACGATCACAAGTGACTTTTTCCAGTGCTGTAACTTTGAACAGTCACTAAATGAACTGTTGTAAGTGAAGGACTACCTGCATTTAATTTGAAAATTGTTTTAACCAAATAACAGAGTTAGAAGGGACCTTGGAGGTCTTCTAGTCCAACCCGCTGGGCTAGCAGGAGACTCTATACCATTTAGGATGATTGTCTTCCATACAGATAGTCCTTGACTTACAACAGTTCATTTAGTGACCGTTCAAAGTTACAACATGACTGTTTTAGTGTCCCAGGGTCATGTTTGCAACCTTCTGACCGGTAAAGTCAATGGGGAAGCCAGATTCACTTAACAACAATGTTACTAATTTAACAGCTGCAAGGATTCACTTAACAACTGGGGCAAGAAAGGTCATAAAACGGGGCAAAACTCACTTAGCAAATTTTTCACTTAGCAACATAAATTTGGGGCTCAATTGTGGTCGTAAGTTGAGGACTACCTGTACTTTGCTACTTACGGCCTGGATGAACTATTGATACAGCACATGAAAATTGTCAGCAGGTAAGGAAAATGCAGTCATAAGTTTTAACTCATTTTTAACTCATAGAAAGTTAACCTTAGCCACTACGTAGAAAGAAAATTTATACAAGATGTTTTACAGGTGGCATCTTCCACCCACAAGACTAGCTAAAATGAACAAAAAACTATCGCCGTTGTGCTGGAAATGCAAGGCAGCACAAGGAACTTTCTACCACATGTGTTGGGTGTGTCCGAAAACTAGAGTTTTTTGGCATCAGATAAGAAGGTGGCTGGAAGAGATGCTAAACCAAAGCGTAGATTTAAAGCCAGAACTATTCCTGTTAGGGATTACAAAAGATAAATATAGCAAAGGAACAATATATTTAATGTTGCATATACTAATGGCAGCAAGATTGGTATTCGCACAAAATTGGAAAAGCAAAGAGATTCCCCCTGAAGAAGAGATAATTAAGAAGATATTGATTTGTGCAGAAATGGACAGGCTGACTTTAGAACTCAAAGGCAAGGGTGAGACGGAATATTACGAAATCTGGAATAAAATGTATCAGTGGTTAGAAGTGAGGAGGAAATGTCGGTACAGAGAAACATTGATAAGTTGAGAGTTGAAAAATATTATTATAGTATTGTGTGATATGTAGGAATTGTATTTGTATTGAAAGTAATTCTTACATATGAAGGGATATATGTGTTTGAAGCTGGATAGATTGTACAGTACATGTTTATATATCGGGTATGAATGGTACTTCTTGTTAGGTAAAACTTTATGGATATGTTTGAACCAGAAAAGTCGCACTATGTCCAATGTTTTTAATTGTTTATTCAATAAAAAACTATTTTATAAAAAAAATAAGTTTTAACTCATTTAAATACACAACCACAACTTCTCAATGTCAGCGATCCATGCTCTATGTTGGTGTTTCTGCTCCCAACCTGTTCCATACCCTATTTTTTTTATTTAGCTTTTCGCTTCGTGTGCCTATTTCTTCTTGCATTCATTTTTTATTGGCACATTGAGGTATTCTTTAGAATTGTAACCATAGCAACAAACGGATAAAAGAAAGACTTCAGCAGGCAACATGCATTACAGGGTTTGTTTGCTCCAAAGGCAACTTCTGGCTTGTAAGGAGGAGGAGGAGGAGGAGGAGGAGGAGGAAGAAAGGAGGAGGAGGAAGAAAGGAGGAGGAGGAGGAAGAAAGGAGGAGGAGGAAGAAAGGTGGAAGAGGAGGAAAGGAGGAGGAGGAAAGGAGGAGCAGGAGGAGGAGGAAAGGAGGAAGAGGAAGAGGAAGAAAAAGAGAGGAGGAGGAAGAAGAAGGAGAAGGAGGAGGAGGAGGAGGAAGAAGAAGTAGAAGAAGAAGAGAAGAGGAAGAGGAGGAAGGGAGGGAGGAGGGGCAGGTGGAGAAGGAGAGGCAGGGGGAGAGGAAGAAGGAGAAGGAGGAGGAGGAAGAAGAAGAAGAGAAGAGGAAGAGGAGGAAGGGAGGGATGAGGGGCAGGAGGAGAAGGAGAAGGAGGAGGAGGAGGAGAGGGAAGAAAAGAAGAGGAAGAGGAAGAAGAAGAGGAGGAGGAAGAAGAAGAAGAGAAGAGGAAGAGGAGGGAGGGAGGAGGGGCAGGAGGAGGAGAGAGAGGGGGAGAGGAAGAAGGAGGAGGAAGAGGAGAGGAAGAGGAAGAAAAGAGGAAGAGGAAGAAGAGGAGGAGGAGGAGGAGGAGGAAGGGAAGGTGGGCTCTTCCGATAAAAAAGAAAGAAGAAGAGGGGGAGGAAGAAGAAGAAGAGGAGGGGAAGAGGAGGGAGGGAGGAGGGGCAGGAGGAGAAGGAGAAGGTGAAGGAGAGGGAGGGGGAGAGGAAGATTAAGAATAAGAAGGAGAAAGAGAAGGAGAGAAAGAGGAAGAAAAGAAGATGAGGAGGAGGAAGGGAGGGAGGGAGGAGGGGAAGGAGGGGAAGGAGAAGGTGAAGGAGAGGGAGGGGGAGAGGAAGAATAAGAATAAGAAGGAGAGAGAGAAAGAGAAAGAGAGAAAGAGGACGAAAAGAAGACGAGGAGGAGGAGGAGGAAGGGAGGGAGGAGGGGCAGGAGGAGAAGGAGAAGGAAAGGGAGGGGGAGAGGAAGAAGAAGAAGAGGAGGAGGAGGAGGAGGAGGAGGAGGTGGAGAGGAAAAGGAAGAAGACAAAGACATGAACTTCCATTGAAATATAAAATCTAGTATTCGTTAAAGTAAAATTAATTTTAGAGTAATTAAAATTATTCATATCATTTGTAATCCTATTTATTTATCCAACCTAGTAAAATGGGCTCTTTCTGAGGATGACCGAGTAAACCATTTTTATATTTATTTCCAATATTTAAGCACACTCAACAAAAAAAAATCTGTCAGGTGAAGAATTAGGACCCCACGTTTAGTTCCAATTAAGTTGATTTATTGCTCCTACCTATGCATAGGAATCTAATCAACGAATGGTCTCAGCACTAAATTGGCACTAGATAAAGTCAACGGAATTCAAGAGGGGTTTGGATTTAGACCCTTTGTGGCAGTGTAACGACTCCAAGCTGCTTCCTCTCTTGACTCCGCCCCAGGCTCTGCCTGTCCTTCTCCTACATGAATTGACCTACATGGCACTGCTTTCCTAGTCTGGTCTACCTTGAAGGTCTGACATATATGTGTGCATATATGTATACTAGTAGCTGGATACCTGTGCTTCGCTACGAAACTATGTGATCGGGCTTGATAAATTGACAGTTAAAGCTTGAAAATTAATGAGTAGTTATGATAGGGCTTGATACATTGACACTTAAAGGGGGAGTAGAATGTCTAAACTCCCAGCCCACAGGCCGGATGAGTCACGCCCTGGCCACATCCACGCCCGGTTTAGTGAAGGGGTAGCATCAAAGTGTGTTAATATAAGGCAACTGGCAGTTGGAACAGAGTTCTTTTCAGGTGGGGAGGGGGAGTAGAACGTCTAACTCCTTAGCATCAGAGCGTGTTAATTAATATAATACAGTATAAGAAATACTAATGATCTGATGGTCATTTCGAAAAATCCTTTCTTAGCAAGCACCTAGAAGCCAAGAGGAACATACGTGCCAAGTTTCAAGTTTGTAGGCTTTACGGTTCTGGAGATTTCGTGATGATGCATGAGTGGCCTTTGGCTTTTATATATATAGATACCTGTGTTCCCCTAAATATATCAAGCACCCTATTAATGGTCCAGAGCCCTTCCTCCTTAAAAGCTCCCTTTTAAAAATAATTCAGGAGAAATCCCATTTTAAATACTCGAGCTAAGCAGAAAATGTATGCATACATAAATAATTCCCCAAATAAATAACTTAGATAAACCAGCCCATCTTTTTTTTTTTCATCAAAGCAATTTTGTTATCGTTAAGGAAAAGGAGACCTATGGTTGCAAAGCCCCGAAGAGCAATAAAAATAACTCAGGGAGATGAGAAAATTCTACCTCCAGCTACCATTTTGCTTAATGCATTCCTGTTAATTACACCCACTAATTAAAAAAACTAAATTAGCATGAATTTTGCCTTTCCAAAAAAAATGTACTTTTTTTTTTTTTTAATTTGTAGAAACCGAGGAAGCGCGAGTCTCAACTATCTAGCCAGGGGTGGGAGAAAAAAAACCCTACCCACAGCTCTGCATTTAGTGAAAATTATTTTGTTAAGTACGAAACAAGGTAGTTCTTATGGAAATTAGGAGGTGTTACAAGAAGGGTTTTTTTAAAAAAATATATATATATATATTATTAGTATGCATTAAAATCACCCATCGATCTTCCCGAGGCAGTAATATAAGTGGTGGTCATAATAGGAAGGAAATCATATTCTGATCAGGTTCAAAGTCTTCAATCAAGAATGCGCCAACAGCATTTGTAAGTGAAATGCAGGCCATGTTCAGCATCGCAGATCAGTTATTTGATGGCAAACCAGAAGGAGCTGCGTGTTCGCCTCGGGTTTCTAAAATGCATCTGGCATTCAGCGACCGCATTCTGTTGACACTCCATTCAGAAGACTCCTTTATCGTGACTTAAGCTTAAGGATTGTGGCATCTTTCCGAGCCTTTGAGTTCATTCAACTATAGCTCCTGTAAGAAGGTTTACAGATTAACAGAGTTGGAAGGGACCTTGTAGGTCATCTAGTCTAACCCCCACCCCCACCCAAGCAGACCCTACACCATTTCTGACAGATGACAGTCCAGGCTCTTCTTAAAAGCCTCCAGTGATGAAGCTCCCACAACTTCCGAAGGCAACTTCTGTTCCACTGGTTGATTGCTCTCACTGTCAGAAAAATTCTCCTTATTTCCAGGTTGAATCTCTCCTTGACCAGTTACCATCCATTACTCTTTGTCTGGCCTTCCGGTGCTTGGGAAAATAGGTTGAACCCCCCTCCTCTCTGTGGCAACCCCTCAAATATTGGAAGAGTGCTCTCATGTCTCCCCTGGTCCTTCTCTTCACTAGACTAGCCAGGCCCAGTTGCTGCAACCGTTCCTCGTATGTTTTAGCCTCCAGTCCCCTAATCCTCTTGGTTGCTCTTCTCTGCACTCTTTCTAGAGTCTCAACATCTTTTTTATGTGTGGTGACCAATACTGGATGCAGTATTCTAGGTGTGGTCTAACTAAGGCTTTATAGAGTGGTATTACGGTAGTACCTCACTTGATCTTGATTGTATCCCTCTGTTAATGCAATTTAGGATTGCATTGGCTTTTTTGGCTGCCGCCACACACTGTTGGTTCATATTTAATTGGTTGTCCACTAAGACTCCGAGATCCATCTCACTGTTACTGCTATTAAGCCTGGTTTCACCCAGTCTGTATGTGTACTTTTGGTTTTTCTTGCCTAAATGTAACACTTTACTTTTCTCTACATTGAATTTCATTTTGTTAGATAGGGCCCAGTGTTCAAGTCTGTTCATGTGGTGTTGTGGGTAAGTTGTTGAGTTAGTACAGATAGTTCTTAACTCACAACCCTTGGTTTAGTGACAGTTCAAAGTTACGACGACATTCAAAAAAAGTGACATATGACCGAATGTCTGTGGAGATTCTCAGTCATCCAGGCCATGGTTGTCCCAAAGATGCTTTTTCAAAAGGCAACTGGACTTTCTTTCTTTTTCCTTGAAGATGTTTTGCTTCTCATCCAAGAAGCTTCTTCAGTTCTGACTGAATATGCAGTACAACGCAGTGAGTCAGGTGCAGATCTGTATATTGGAGAAACAAAACCACTTCGCAAATGCATGGCACAACATAGAAGAACAAGCCCATCAGGACAAGATGCAGCAGTCCATCTGCATTTGAAGACAGCAAAGCAGTGGTGAAATCCACATTTATTTACTACCAGTTCTGTGGGCGTGGCTTGGTGGGCGTGGTGTGGCTTGGTGGGCGTGGCTTGGTGGGCGTGGCAGGGGAAGGCTACTGCAAAATCTCCATTCCCACCCCACTCCAGGGGAAGGATACTGCAAAATCTCCATTCCCACTCCACTCTGGGGCCAGCCAGAGGTGGTATTTGCTGGTTCTCCGAACTACTCAAAATTTCCGCTACCGGTTCTCCAAACTACTCAAAATTTCCGCTACCGGTTCTCCAGAACCTGTTAGAACCTGCTGGATTTCACCCCTGCAGCAAAGTCCACATTCTGGACAGAGAGGACTGTGGTCAAAAAGGGCATCTACGTTAAGACTGAACAGCCCTCTCTCAACAGAGGGGGAGGAATACAACACCACTTATCTCCTGTTTCCAACACAGTCCTTTCAGCAGTTCCAAGGTTTTACACCCATTTGCACTATTCAGGTGACCATGACGCACAGATGTACCTCCAAGTGGCCTCAACGACTCTCAGAAAGAGTGCTAACAGACCAGATGACTGCAAGGAATATAAATCCTTCCATTCTCCACCTTTCAGTCACAACTGAAGAAGCTTCTAGAATGAAAAGCGAAACGTCTTCAAGGAAAAACAAAGAAAGTCCAGTTGCCTTTTGAAAAAGAACTTTTGGGTTGACTTATGACCAGTTTTCACATTTATGGCCATTTCAGCATCCCCATGGTCAATAAAATCGAATGTTCGGTGTCAAATAAGAAGTGCCCAGATCCTAACTGTCCGTCAAAATGCTAATAGGAATGGGGACATCTTTATCTCTGAGGATAAGTTGAAAGACCAAAGGAGGGGCTGCTAATAACAAGAATTGTCTCTGTGCCCTGCCTTTCTGACATGTCCTCTCTATTTATTCTCTCGATGAACAAGCAGAGCATATATATATATATATTATATTTTCATTACATTGTCATCACTTCTAATGTTAGATGAGTCCATGCTAAAAAAAATGGCCCACTCTTGAATTAGAAAATAAGAGCTGTTCTGAAAGAAACAATGAATTCAGTTCAGTGCATGGAAAATAATCAGTTATTTCCATTACTTCCTTGTATATAAAATGAGAGCAAACCCCACATCCTACTAGCACTGATGATATTACCTAATGGGGTTATGAAATGTCTGCAAAAAAACAACAACAACCGAGTTCAGAGAGCACCAAGGACCCCTCATTTCAACCTGAGGAGATACTCTCCTCTATTGATACTTGAGTTATTGGCATGTCCCTTAGCTACTCCTACTTTCAAGAAACCAAATCCCCAGTGCTCCAGCTAATCCCTCTTTCACATCAAATACAAAACTAAGAGTAAACATTAAAATAACTGGCTTCTGAAGTTCTTTAGATGTTTATATGAAACCCTGCACTCAGTACTGACACTATATATCTGTGATGGCGAACCTATGGCACGCGTGCCACAGGTGGCATGCAGCGCCCTCTCTGTGGGCACGCGAGCCGTCACCCTAGTTCAGCTCCACCGCGCATGCGTGTGCGCCTCCCGCTGGCCAGCTGGTCATCAGGTCTCTGCCACGCATGCGGGGGGCCCTCTTGCAGAGGGTCGCATGCGCATGTGCGGGGGGCGCGTGCGGGGGAGATGCACGCACATGCAGGGGGTGCATGTGGGGGGGTGCACACATGCGCGGGGGGTGGGGTGTATGTGCGGGGGGCCCGCGTGCATTGCATTTTGGGGGTTCGCACGCAGGTGCATTCTTTGGGCACTCGGTCCGGAAAAGGTTAGCCATCACTGCTATATGAAGTTAGAGACCATCGAACAGCAAGGAAAGAAATCAGTAAGTCTACCAAACTTTACAAACACCCAACCATGCAAAACATCTTTGTATAAGTTTTTGACCCTGATTCTTGTATTTTAGGAATCATTTTGCATACTGCTTAAGGTCATTTGACAAAAGTAGCATATACATTATTTTTCCTTCCGCACTGCATTTCACACTCCACTCTGCACAACTCAATATTCTAGGCAAGCTGTCATATCATCCATTTCCTCGGAATTGTGGTGTTTTTTTTTAAATGTATATTGATGCTAGCAGCCAATAACTAATTAGCAAAAAGTTAATTATCCACTTGTCACAAAATGCGTACTATTTATGGCAAAAAGATGTCAGCGAAGTTAAGCGTGGTATTTACAGAACGCAAAGTGTTACCACAAAAGAGCAAATATCTTTAGCAAGTGTGCAAACTGAATTCTGGGAAAGTTCAATAGCTGGGAAAGTTAGTTAAAATGTGATAATGGAGAAAAAAAATATTGGGGGGGGGGACAAGGATCCTATTTTAAAAGGTCAAGTTTGTAATTTTTTTGAATGAAAAGGGTGAGCTCAAAACTAAACAAGAATTGAAAGAGCAAGGGATTGATATGGATTGATATACACAAATGCAAATACAATCTAGATATGAAAAAAATGCTAAATTATATGGTTTTTATATGGAATTGACAGAACTGGATAAGATATTAACAGGAATAGAAGAGAAGGTGATAAAAAAACTGTATAGTTATCTATTGGGTATCAAATTAGAAGAAGAACAAGTGAAGGAGACAATGGTAGCATGGGCAAAAAAAATTGGTTATACAATCGAATTAGAAAAATGGCAGCAACTATGGGATAGAAATTACAAATTAACAATGTCAACTGCATATAAAGAAAACTTGTACAAGATGTTTTATAGATGGCATTTTCCGCCGGCAAGATTGGCAAAGATGTTCAAAGATAAATCAGCTAAATGTTGGAAATGCCACCAGACACCTGGGTCGTAATATCATATGTGGGGAAATGTGTAGAAGCCAAAAAATACTGGACAAAAATACATACGTGGTTGGAGAAGATGATACAACAACATATTGATTTGAAACCCAAAATATTTTTGCTGGGGATTTTACCAGAAACTTATAGTAAAGAGAATGTATATTTGATTATCCATGTAATAACTGCAGCTAGAATTGTATTTGCACAACATTGGAAAAGTAACGAGATTCCTACGGATGAGAATGTGATTAGGGAACTATTCTACCGATGGCTAGAGAATAAATATGAAAGTTAGAGATAAAAGTAGATTAGTGAAATATAGAAAATATATTAATAGAATTAAATAAGCTAAGAAGAGGATTGTTACAGTATTAGACATGCTATATATATCAGTATTAAGTTAAGAGTAGACAAATAATGAATATGGCTGTAAATTGTAATTGTTATTGCCCACGACATTTGTACCCAGACGACACACTGTTTAATGGAAGATGGATTGTTTGTATTAAAATAAAATAAAAATTTTATTTAAAAAAAGTTTGTAATTTTTTTGGAATATTTTCTTGATTGCAAGAAATGGATTTGGATTCTTGCTGTTATTTTGAGAGTAATGAATGCATCAAAAAGCTATTTTTAATTGGCACAAAATTCTTCTATGTACCGGAGAAGTTGAAAAGACCCTAAATCGTTTCAGACAAATGGATGTCCAATCTCTTGTTAAAAACCTCCAGTGATGGAGCATCCACAACTTCTGGAGACAAGTCTTTCCACTGATTAATTGTTCTCACTGTCAGGAAATTTCTCCTTAGTTCTAGGTGGCTTCTCTCCTTGATGAGTTTCCATCCATTGCTTCTTGTCCTGCCTTCAGGTATTTTACCAGTATCAGGTATTATCTGGTATTATGCAGAGTGTAATTTCTAGAAGGCCCAGGAAGCTCAACGTGGGTTAAAAAGAAAAACTCACACCTTCTACAACAGTATAGGAAGCATCTGCAACTAGTATGGGCATTAATGACAGGCAAAAAATCAGAAAGAATCTTGGAGCGTTGGGAGCAAAGACCAGATCCGCACATGAAGGTCCAATTTATCTGCTTCATTGCTAAAAGCCTACACACAGGAATCTTCTCAACTAAAGGTTAGCACCTGCCTGGAGTTAAATAAGAGTCAACAGAATTCAAGGGAAGTTGGATCTCATTTAAATTGGGTTATAGGGAGAGTGGTGCGGTGGCCTAGAGGTGGAGCTCTCGCCTCACAATCAGGAGGCTGTGAGTCCAATCCTAGGTAGAGGCAGATATTTCTCTCTCTGGGCACCATGAGAATATATCTGCTGAATGAAACTCCGCATTGGTGACAGGAAGGGCATCCGGCCAGTAAACACTCTGCTAGCTCCATTCAGTTGCCCAGACTCCACCCCGCAAGGGATTATGGGGTCGTTAAAAGAAGATGATGATAAGGGAGTATCAGCAGTACTTATTTCCGTTAGAGTCTTGTCTACCACCTCAGAAGGTTATTAGCTGCTTTCATATATAAGCAAAATAGCTGTCAGAATAATTATGCTAAGTTTCTGCTTCGGAGAGGTGTGAAATTAAGACAAGGTAGGATGGCAGAAACAATGATATAACCTACTTCCGCCCACACACACACACACACTCAAAATCTCTAACAGATCATCATCCTTGCAATTCTTTTGTTCATGCTTGCTTGACAGCCGAGTTGAGAAATAAGAGTGACCTTCAAAGTTTCCTTCCTTATCATATCTATTCCAAACACCTCTGCCCAGTTACATCTACATGTGCCAGGCAAAAAAGACCAGGTCACACAGTGGAAAATTAACATCTCAAAGAATAAAACCAAGACACTTTGCCTTTGAAAGAAAAAGTTTCTTGGTCATTGATATTAACCACGATTGTTAACCATGTTTTAAACACATGCAAATATAAAGTGGTCCTATGTAACATTTCCTACCATTTTTAAACCGCATTAAAAAAAAAAGAACTTCAAATGAAGACTGGCTACTCATTAAGTTCAGGTACTTGCGCCCACAATTGAGTCCAATATGTATGTTGTTAAGCGAGACATTTGTTAAATGACATTTGCCCCATTTTACGACCTTGCTTGCCATACCCTGTTTCCCCCCAAAATAAGACATCCCCTGATAATAAGCCCAATTGGGCTTTTGAGTGCATGGCAATAAGGCCAAGCGCTTATTTCAGGGTTCAAAAAAAAATATAAGACAGGGTCTTATTTTCGGGGAAACACGGTAGTTGTTAAGTGAATCACTGCAGGTCATAAGTTAGTAACCCGGTTGTTAAGGGAATCTGGCTTCCCCATTGACTTTGCTCATAGAAGGTCGCAAAAGGGGATCACGTGACCTTTGAGACACAGCAACGGTCATAAGTATGAGTCAGTTGCCAAGCATCTGAATTTTAATCACGTAACCGTCGGGATGCTGCAAAGGTCATAAGTGTGGAAAATGGTCATAAGTCACATTTTCCAGTGCCGTTGTAACTTCGAATGGTCACTAAATGAACTGTTGTAAGTCGAGGAGTACCTGTACTAAAATATTTCTACCAAACAGACATGTCTCCAAAAAGGCCCTGAAGAGGATGGTTTTTACAGATGATGAGAAAATAATTGCATCTCCCCGGCCTTACAAAAAATGGAAAGGAAAAAAAAAAAAAAGAATGGAAAGACTTTATAGTCCATTGGAGGATAAAAATGTTTTGAGCTATCCGTGACCAGTTATTTACTCAGCTGAACATACACCCAAAATGTACAATCTCTCAAAAACCATCATGAATCTCTTGTTTTGGATATAAATGTCACTGTGTTATTTAGATCAGGAAAGAAGTTGTGTTTTTCTCTGTTGTATTAAATGACTCGTAGACTTGTCATGTCAAATCTTTATTATGACCATAGGCCAGTATACAGGTAATCCTCGACTTAAGACCACAATTGAGCCCAAAATGTATGTTGCTAAGGGAGAAATTTGTTCAGTGAGTTTTGCCTTATTTTATGACTTTTCTTGCTATCTTTGTTAACTGAATCACTGCAGTTGTTAAGTTAGTATTACGGTTGTTAAGTGAATCTGGCTTCCCCATGGACTTTATTGGTCAGAAGGTCGCAAAAGGGGATGACGTGACCCCGGGACACTGCAACCTTCATAAACGTGAGTCAGTTGCCAAGTGCCTGAATTTTGGTCACATGATCATGAGAATGCCCCAACATTCGTAAGTGTGAAAAACAGTCTTAAGTCACTTTTTTTCAGTGCCGTTATAACTTTGAATAGTTATTAAACAAACTGTTGTAAGTCAAGGACTAACTGTACTGATACAAAAAAGAGATACGTCTCCATTAACGCCCATAAACATTACTTCACAAACTTCCTGGTTTATATAAATGATAGTTAGGTAGGTATGTAGGTAGGTAGATAGATAGATAGATAGGAAGAGAGGTAGATAGATAGATAGATAGATAGATAGATAGATAGATAGATAGATAGATAGATAGATAGATATAGATAGATAGATAGATACCGAGTCTTATTTTCTTTTACACTTGAAAATAAGCACTTGGGCTTATTTTCGAGGCAGTCTTACGTTTTTTTGAGGTGTAGCAGGCCAGACTCGGTGAGCTGGACGCGGTGTGGACGCACCGTCGTCTCCATTCCGAACCTTCAGCTTTCGGAATGGAGGCTTTTTGGCAAACGGGAGGAAAATGGGGGGGGGGGATTTTCCTGCCTGCCATCCTTCCCTCAGTCTGTGCTGAGCTTGACTTTAGGAATGGATGACAGGCAAGAAAGTCCCCCCCCATTTTCCTCCCGCGAGCCTCGCAAAAAGAGGGAAAAAGCAAAGCAGCTGGCCGCGGAGCGCTGCGCCCAGAAAAAGAAGGGCAAAAGCGGTATTTGCGCTGCCCCGAGGGGCCAGCGGGCTGCAGCTGCAGCCGGACAGTTGCCTCCCCACGGCCACACCGCCACTCGTGCTGGCCACGGCCATCCCCCGAGCTTATTTTCGGGGTAGGGGTAATATTAGGCCCACCCCCAAAAAATTAGGGTTGGGCTTATTATTGAGGTGGGTCGTGTTTTCGGAGAAACACGGTAGATAGATAGATAGATAGATAGATAGATAGATAGATAGATAGATAGATAGATAGATAGAGAGATAGATAGATAGATAGATAGATAGATAGATAGATAGATAGATAGATAGATAGATAGATAGATAGATAGATAGATAGAAAGCAAGATAGAAAGAAAGAAAGAAAGATATAGAGATAGATAGACAGATAAATAGATAGATCGATAGATCGATAGATAGATAGATAGATAGATCAAGGATGGATGGATGGATGGATGGATGGATGGATGGATGGAGACATAGATGTAGATATATATGATATGTAGATATAGATATCATAGAGATATTTCAGATAACATTTATATCCATCTCTATGTATCTAGATATACCGTTTCCCCCAAAATAAGACATCCCCTGATAATAAGCCCAATCCGGCTTTTGAGTGCATGGCAATAAGGCCAAGCGCTTATTTCAGGGTTTAAAAAAATATAAGACAGGGACTTATTTTCAGGGAAACACGGTAGATAGATAGATATCATATAACATTTATATCTACCGTGTTTCCCCAAAAATAAGACATCCCCCGAAAACAAGCCCTCCTCCAAAAATAAACCCTTCCCAAAAAATAAACCCTTACCAAAAAAATAAGCCCTCCCCTGAAAATAAGCCCTCCCCAAAAATATTTAAACGCATGTGCAGCCGGTCCCCGCCATTTCCTCTGGTTAGGGTTAGGGAGACAGAGCTGGAAATCAGGTAAGATGGCAAGAGGAGCCCCGTCTTGCTCCACGCGCCACAAAATAATAAGACCTCCCCAAAAATAAGGCCAAGCGCTTATTTTGGGGTTCAAAAAAATATAAGACGGGGTCTTATTTTGAGGGAAACACGGTATGAAAAGCTGCTTAGTGGTTTTGGCCAGTGACTTCTCACCCAACTCATGACACAGGGTTGTTGTTGTGGGGAA
>QLTV01003131.1:1026364-1045282 GCA_003457575.1 Thermophis baileyi | reverse complement strand
TATATATATAATGAAGAAATGCAAAAAAGAATAATGAATGGCCTCCGCGGTAACATGTAACCAAAAAATTTGCACCCAACAGGGGTTCAACTCTTGTTCTCCTCCAGAGCCCGAGAGAATAACCAGATCTTGAACAGCTTCCCGAATGTCATCACGGTGAAGGAACGTGTCCAAGCTACCTGATTGCGTAATGTATTAGCAACAGGAGCAGCAAAGCTATCTGCTGATCAATATTTGTCCACAGGATCTGAGCTTTCTCTAAATTGTTTCTCCCCTCGTTTACTTCTTTGCAATTCTCGCGTTGGTATCTTGCTTGTTTAGTATGCATTGCGTTGTGTCTTAAAATCCGCTCCCCCAAAGCCACTGTTTAATTTTAGGTGGTTTAATAAAGAACTATCCACAGCAATAGCAATAGCACTTATATACCGCTTCACAGTGCTTTACAGCCCTCTCTAAGCAGTTTACAGAGTCAGCCTTTTGTCCCCAACAATTTGGGTCCTCATTTTACCCACCTCGGAAGGATGGAAGGCGGAGTCAACCTTGAGCCTGGTGAGATCTGAACTGCCAAATTGCAGGCAGCCGGCAGCCAGCAGAAGTAGCCTGCAGTACTGCACTCTAACCACTGCACCACCGTGGCTCAACAATCCTGTTTCTAGCCTGGTTCCCTAATTAGTATCATCAACTTCATTTAATGACCCCATAATCCCTTGCAGGGTGGAGTCTGGGCAACTGGATGGAGCTAGCAGAGTGTTTACTGGCCAGATGCCCTTCCTGTCGCCAATGCAGAGTTTTGTTCAGCAGATATATTCTCATTGTGCTCAGAGAGAGAAATATCTGCCTCTACCTAGGATCGAACTCACAGCCTCCTGATTGTGAGGTGAGAGCTCCACCTCTAGGCCGCTGCACCACTCTTGGTTCCCTAATCAGTATCTCTGTTGACAATTGCCAGCACAAATAAAAATGGTGTCACTTCGATCAATTTGGAATGGCTCTGATCTGACAAACTCAAAATCATTTGTAGTGGTTCAAGAGGTTCCTAATACAGGTAGTCCTCAACTTACAACAGTTCGTTTAGTGACCATTCAAAGTTACAACGGCACTGAAAAATGTGACTTATGATCGTTTTTCATAATTACAGCATCCCCATGATCAAAACCTTATGAAGGTTGCAGTGTCACGTGATCAAAATTCAGGTGCTCAGCAACTGACTCATATTTATGACGGTTGCAGTGTCCCGGGGTCATGTGATCAACTTTTGCGTCGTTCTGACCAGCAGAGTCAATGGAGAAGCCAAATTCACTTAGCAACCAGGTTACTAACTTATCAACTGCAGTGATTCACTTAACAACTATGACAAGAAAGGTCGTAAATGGGGCAAAACTCACTTAAGAAATGTCTCAATTAACAAGAGATTTTGAGCTCAATTGTGGTCGTAAGTCGAGGACTACCTGTACACATTCATTTGAACTGTAACAGTTCAAAATAACTCATAGGGTCTTGTAAGAGAAAAAGAAGCAGAAACTGGGGGTGGAGTTAAGAGGGATCAGTTTAGAATCCTTATGTAGTCACAAGTGAATTAAGACCAACCCCCCCTTGAATTCCATGGATCCCTATCTAACTCCAAGCAGATGCTAACATTTATTTGAGAAGATTCTTGTGCCTAGCCATGAGTAGTCATAAATCAGTTTAAATGGACTTTTAAGTGTGGATCTGATCTTTTGTGCAGGACAGGTCTCAACCTTATAAAGATTTGCACATGTTAATTCAAATGAGCTTAAGAAAGGAAGTCAAATCAAGGGAAGTTTATGAGAAAATGGGAGAGAGAAAAAGGTAAGGACCAATGATTATCTTGCCCAGTGAAAAGTCAACGGTTTTGGGGTAATCCTGGCCAACAGAAACATAAAGTATGATATAACTATCATTTCAGTGGTAGAGGCTTATGAGATGAATAATTGTTGTAATGATTGTTATTGTCCTTGGCTGCCAATGTGTGTTTGTGTGTGTGCATGCACACACACACACAATTTGTTGTTATTTTTGTTATTGTTATCATCGGGCTGAGTTTTAATCTGTAGGAAAAGAACACCCAGAGTCTGGGGGTGGAGACAAGACAGGAATCAGCCTGGAGTAATTATGTCGTCACCAACAGCTGAACTGAAGAGAGGAGAAGGAGCGGCTCAGGAGGAGGAAGAGGACGATGTGAGGAAGAGTGAAGGAAAATGAACAATAAGTAAAGGGTTCAAGAAGCTGGACAGATTTGGAAGAACTCAGTCTAAGGAAACTTTATATTTGTAATTGGCTTTGACTGTTACTGTTACTGTTAGTTTTATTTCTATGCCACCCAACTCCCGGAGGACTCTGGGCGGCTTACAACAATAAAAACATTATAAAAATATAAAAACTATTAACAAGAAACATATTAAAAAACATTCAACAACAAATAAAAACCCATACACACCGTTTCATGGCTGGACCTCGCCAATTACAGAGGCGAGATCAACGGCCCCAAGCCTGCCGGAAGAGCCAGGTCTTCACCACTTTCCGGAAGGCCAGCAGGGTGGGGGTGGTCCGGATCTCAGGAGGTAACTGGTTCCAGAGGGCCGGGGCAGCCACAGAGAAGGCCCTCCCCCGCGGGCCGGCCAGCCGGCACTGTTTAGCTGACGGGACCTGGAGGAGCCCAACCCTGTGGGATCTTACCGGTCGCTGGGAGCTATGCGGTAGAAGGCGGTCTCGAAGCGGTTCTCGAAGTGACTGGAGCGGTTCTAAACCTTGTGAGATAAAATAAATACAGCAGGAGTGATGGGGCTAGACCAGGGATGGGCAACTATGCTCCCTTTACCACCTGTAGATTTCAACTCCCAAAATTCTTGAGTCATAATTCTGGGACTTGAAGTCCACAGGTCATAAAGGGGCCATAGCTGCCCACCCTTAGCCTAGACAAAATTCTGAAATCCACAACAGATGATTGAAAGGTACACAATGTGGTGATGTTTGTCCATCGTGTTCGAAGAGGACCTTGACATCTAACAGGTTGTGGGCTGTCCACGGTGTGTCCGCAGGTGGCTGGTAAGGCCGATACGGGCACGAAATGTTCTGCCACGTGTCAGGCAGACATGTGTGGGCACCATTGTTGCAGCATTTGAAGCTCTGGCTTTGCGGAGTGCTCGCTTCTCTTGTGCTATGGTTGTTCTTCTGTCCTCAGATGTCTGGCAGCCTTGGTGGATCAGCGTGCGCCATGTCGATCGATCTTGTGCCAGGTGTCAGGTTCCAGGGAGTCGATGGAACAAAAGCTCGAACACAATGGTTTGTACACAAAGTCTTTTAATCCCCAAACTCCTGGCACTCACCAACAATCATTCACTGAATGAAAACCTTGTCAGCAGCAAACACCCGGTGCTCCCGCCACCTATTTAAACTTTCGTGCACGCCCCAACCCGCGACTCCACCCCCCCTCCCGACGTCGCTCAAAGCAAACCACGATCGGTCAGTCTCTTAGCGCTCTGCGCATGCGTCCGATGACGCCCGCAAGCAAGCTTGGCGTCGCTAACACCATCGGCGAGCTCCGCTGGCATCTCCAGTCTTTGCCCGTAATAAGTCCGAAGGCTGGCGAACGTCAAGAGGCTCTCCCCCGCCCGATTGTCAGCAACGTGAGGCTCCCCCTGCCCAAATGGCAGCCCCGAGATGTTGGAGCTGACACCAGGGTTTCCCAGGAGGCGGTGTCGATATCCAGGGACTTGAAGGAGGCTTTCCACGTGTCTTTGTATCGCTTCCTTTGTCCCCCGTGCGATCGCTTTCCTTGAGACAGCTCACCATAGAGGTGAGCTGTTTGGGGGTGCAATGGTCTGGCATCCTTGCAACACGGCCTGCCCAGCATGTCTGGGCTTTCATCAGCAGTGTGTGAACTGATGGCAGGCCTGCTCTGTGTCTGGCACCTTGTCCTGCCACCGGATCCTCAGAATTCTACGGAGGCAGGTCGTGTGGAAGTGGTTCAATTGCCTTACCACAATGTGGTAAGAACACATTGACAGAAGGCTGCACAGGACCATGGACAGCTCTCTGAGGGAATGCAATGAAAAAGCAATGCAAAGCAAGCAACAGAAACTGGAAAGCATCATCTATGAGGACATTCCTCAACCATCATCACCAAACCTGATGGCCAATAGCCACAGGCTGAAGAAGTGAAGATCACGTGTCCGTGGGGGCTGCTGCAATGGTCGTAAGTATGAAAAATGGTCATAAGTCACTTTTTTCAATGCTGTTTGTAACTTCGAACAGTCACTAAATGAACTGTTGTAAGTCAAGGACTACCTGTATAGTGCGATATGTTGATGGATACATTTATGGAATTAAAAAAAAACCAATAACAGGTAGTCCTCAACGTACGGCCACAACTGAGCCCAAAATTTATGCTGTTAAGTGAGAAATTTGTTAAGTGAGTTTTGCCCCATGTTATGACTTTTCTCGCCACGTTGGTTAAGTGAATCACTGCAGTTCTTAAATCAGTCACACGGTTGTTAAGTGAATCTGGTTTCCCCATGGACTTTGCTTGTCAGAAGGTCGCAAAAGGGGATCACATGACCTCCTGGGACACTGCAAGCGTCGTAAATGTGAGCCAGTTGTCAAGAATGTAAACCAAGTGACCATGGGGATGCTGCAACGGTCGTAAGTGTGAAAAATGGTCATAAGTTACTTTTTTCAGTGCCGTTGTAACTTCAAACAGTCACTAAACGAACTGTTGTATGTCAAGGACTACCTGTATAGTGCGGTATGTTGGTAGATACATTCAGGGAATTTTAAAAAACCAGATATACTCCCCCACTTCATTAACCCATTAACAAGGATTAATCTGAACCCATAATCCATTCCTACCTAATATGAGCTGGATAAATTCAGCCGCAAGGACAAGATTTATTTTCATCCTTCGCATTCTTGAATGAATCTGCACGGGGGTACAAACACCGAATGATTAACAGCAGCTACACAAAATGCTCATTAACCTCTGCCTTTGACAGGGATCATTGCTAATTTATGCCTTTAATTAACCTATTCATTGATTCCATTTATCTGTCAGGATAGCAGTCGAGGTTTGCTCCCAAGGTCTCTCCCACTTCTGATCCGATTGTAACCCGAGAAACAAAAACATACTTGCAAAAACAAAATGTACGCCATTTCCAGCAATCCCACCCGTGCTGATGAGCCACAATTACTGCTCACGGGCCCTTGGTTGTGTCTGACACAAAACAGATACAGGGTAACTATCATTGACAAGTCAAACAGGGCCAAGCCTTGAACTTCTTCCTTGGCAGTGAAAGTTGGTTAGGTCCGTGGCTCTATCGTGGACTGCATCTGCTCAAAGTCCTTTTATACAATCAAGATCAAGGGAGGTACTAATACCACTCTATAAAGCCTTAGTGAGACCACACCTAGAATATTGCATCCAGTTTTGGTCACCACACTATAAAAAAGATGTTGAGACTCTAGAAAGAGTGCAGAGAAGAGCAACCAAGATGATTAGGGGACTGGAGGATAAAACATACGATGAATGGTTGCAGGAACTGGGCATGGCTAGTTTAGTGAAGAGAAGGACCAGGGGAGACATGATAGCATGGCTAGTCTAGTGAAGAGAAGGACCAGGGGTGACATGATAGCAGGGTTCCAATATTTGAGGGGCTGGCACAGAGAGGAAGGGGTCAAGCTATTTTCCGAAGCACCTGAAGGCCAGACAAGGAATAATGGATGGAAACTGATCAAGGAGAAATTCAACCTGGAAATAAGGAGAAATTTTCTGACAGTGAGAACAATCAACTAATGGAACAGAAGTTGCCTTCAGAAGTTGTGGGAGATTCATCATTGGACACTTTCAAGAAGAGACTGGACTGCCATCTGTCAGAAATGGTGTAGGGTCTCCTGCTTGGGTGGGGGGTTGGACTAGATGACCTGCAAGATCCTTTCCAACTCTGTTAATCTGTTAATACACATGGAAAAATAATACAACGGTGTGTAATTTTGGCTATGCAGGTAGTCCTCAGCTTATGACCAAAATTGAGCCCAACATTTCTGTTGTAAAGTGAGACATTTGTTAAGGGAGTTTTGTCCCATTTTATGACCTTTCTTGCCTCCATTGTTAAGCGAATCACTGCAGTTGTTATATTAGTAACCCGGTTGTTAAGTGAATCTGGCATCCCCATTGGCTTTGCTTGTCAGAAGGTCGCAAAAGAGGATCACACAACCCCCGGGACACTGCAACCATCAGAAATATGAGTCCAAAGGGTAGTGCATCGTGTCCCCAACATCATGAGTGCACTGATGATGAATAGAACAACTTTTATTGTCACTTTAAATGTACACTAACCGGCATACATTAAAATGAAATTTTGTTGCATATAGCTCTCAAAAGGGTCACCACCTCCAATATACACTACATAAACATGACCTCCCAAAAATTATACATATACCCATATACACACATATATTATATGACACAGAGAAACAACACAGTTTAGTTCGGATGTATACATGTACGTGGCCAGAAAAAAGAATCCTGCGTGTTTGCAAGACGGATGGCGTAAGGAACAAAGCTGTTCTGGAATCTGGTAGTCCTGCTAGAAATACTCCGAAACCCCCTCCCAGAGGGGAGCAACAGAAACAGACCACAAAGTGGGTGTGTGGGGTCTCTAACAATGCTTTGAGCTCTAAGCACATAGTGCTTATAAGCAGTATCCTGAATAACAGAAAGCAAGCTTCCTATAATCTTCTCCGCTGTCCTCACCACTCTCTGTAGGGACTTTCTATCTGAGGCACTGCTGCCACCAAACCAAACAGGGATGCAGTTTGTTAAAACGCTCTCAATCGTGCCTCCGTAAAAAGTGGCCAGGACAGAAGGAGAGAGATGTTGCCTAGTTTGGAAATGAAACTTCTGTTTCATGCAAATGCAAGAAAACAACCAAGCTCAGAGACCACCGAGGACCCCACAATACTATGTAAATTCCCCGAAGGCAAACGTAAAGTAGCGGTGGAGAAATTATTCTATCAGCTGTTAGTTCTCAATGCTCACTGTCCACAGGCTAATGGAAACCAAAGACCTATAACACAATCCCAATCCAGGAAAGGGTGCAATCGGTATGCCAGAAATACAGATAGTCCTCGACTTACAACAGTTCATTTAGTGACTGTTTGAAGTTACAACAGCACTGTAAAAAGGGAGTTATGACCTTTTTTCACACTTATGACCATTGTAGCATCCCCATGGTCACATTATTTATATTCGGATGCTTGGCAACTGACTCACATTTATGACGGTTGCAGTGTTCCGGGGTCACGTGATCCCCTTTTGCGAACTTCTAACAGGCAAAGTCAATGGGGAAACCAGACTCACTTAACAACGGCGTTACTAATTTAACAATTGCAGGGATTCAGTTAACAAATATGGCAAGAAAAGTCGTAAAATGGGGCAAAACTCAAATTCCTCACGCCGCAACATAAATTCTGGGCTCAACTGTGGTCGTAAGTCGAGGACTCCCTGTATTTAGTGAACGTTACATCTACTGCCTTACTAATCTATTATAACATAGTAATCAGGATCAGAAAAATCCATTTCTGGCAAGCGGAGAGAAAAATCTCATTTCGCTTTGACTGCCTGAGACAATATTTATGATGATAGAGGAATTAAATCCTGTAGCTGAGCTGAAATAGAATTTAATATAGAAGGTTCAACTGCCACATGTTATACTGAGATTAGAAAGGCCAATTCTAATGACTTTCTCTGAACGATTCGATTTTCAGCAAGGTTCATATAGGAGAGATATTTCTACAGAATGTCTTAACTCGGATAAGAGCACAAGGCTGATTTGGAATATTTTTTTTTCCTTTTTTCTTTTACTCTGAAGAACAACAACAGATTCCCTCAGTTTTAGGATACTGTATAATAGAAGATTTCTCCTTTAAACAGAGCTAAGCCGCATATGCAAACCGCAACCATGGGTCACCAATTAAAATCACACCAAAATATGATTGGGAATGCTAATTTTCAATAGCAGTAGCAATAGCACTTATATACCGCTTCACAGTGCTTTTACAGTCCTCTCTAAGCGGTTTACAGAGTCAGCATATTGGAAGGCTGAGTCAACCTTGAGCCGGTCAGGATCGAACTCCTGGTTGTGGGCAGAGTTTGCCTGTAATACTGCATTCTAACCACTGCGCCACCACGGCTTAGATAGCAATAGTACTTAGAGTTATATACTGCTCCACAGTGCTTTATAGTACTCTCTGGGCAGTTTACAATGTCAGCAATGGGCTCCCAACAATCTGGGTCCTCATTTTACTGACCTCGGAAGGATGGAAGGCTGAGTGCAAAATTAAGCTATAATGCAAGTAGTGAAATAATTTGAAAATAACACTGAAATATTGGAAAGATATATAACAATAGCACTTAAGACTTATATACTGCCTCACAGTGCTTTACAGCCCTCTCTACGCGGTTTACAGAGTCAGCATATTGCCCCAACAATCTGGGTCCTCATTTTACCGATCTCAGAAGGATGGAAGGCTGAGTCAACCTTGAGCCAGTCAGGATTAAACTCCTGGCTGTGGGCAGAGTTTGCCTGTAATACTGCATTCTAACCACTGCGCCACCATGGCTTAGATAGCAATAGCACTTAAACGTATATACCGCTTCACAGTGCTTTACAGCCCTCTGTAAGCGGTTTACAGAGTCAGCCTCTTGCCCCCTCATTTTACCCACCTCGGAAGGATGGAAGGCTGAGTCAACCTTGAGCCTGGTGAGATTCGATCTGCCAAACTGCTGGCAGCCGGTGATCAGCAGAAGTAGCCTACACTCTAACCACTGCACCACCACGGCTCTTCCAATAGCTTCCAAACAAACATGTCTGTTCATGCACGCATAAATTTATTATTTACAGATGCTGCTGCAGTCCAAACTAACTCCGAGTGGCTTAAATACCCTACAGGTAGTCTTCGACTTACAGCAGTTCATTTAGTGACCGTTCAAAATTACACCGGCCCGGAAAAAATGACTTATGAGCATTTTTCACACTTATGACCATTGCAGCATCCCTATGGTCATGTGATTTTACATGTAGATGCTTGGTTGGTTCGTATTTATGAAGCTTGCAGTGTCACGTGATCAAAATTCAGATGCTTAGCAACTGACTCATATTTACGATGGTTGCAGCGTCCCTGGGGTCACGTGATCCCCTTTTGCGAATTCCTGTCAAGCAATGTCAATGGGGAAGCCAGATTCACTTAACAACCTGTGTTACTAACTTAACAATGGCAGTGATTCGCTTAACAACTGTGGCAAGAAAATTCGTAAAATGGGGCAAAACTCACTTAACACATTTCTCCCTTAGCAACAGAAAGTTTGGGCTCAATTGTGGTCATAAGTCGAGGACTACCTGTATTTCGATAAAGACAGTTAAAAAGTACCAAGTCTAAAAGATAATTAACAATATAATCCCAGTATTAAACCAGCTGCAACTTCCTAATAGCTCTCTCTCTAAATAGGACACCTTCAATATTCACTATTCATGTCACTGGTAAATATCGCACCCATTAACAAAATAACAGAGTCAGAAGGGACCTTGGAGGTCTTCTAGTCCAACCCCCTGCAAAGGCAGGGAACCCTATGCCATTTCAGACAAATGGTTGCCCAATCTCTTCTTAAAAACTTTCAGTGATGGAGCATTTACAACTTCTGGAGGGAAGTTGTTAATTGTTCTCATTGTCAGGAAATTTCTCCTTAGTTCTAGGTTGCTTCTTTCCTTGATTAGTTTCCATCCATTGTTTCTTGTCCTGCCCTCAGGTGCTTTTGGAGAACAGCTTGACTCCCTCTTCTTTGTGGCAGCCCCTCAAATATTGGAACACAGCTATTATGTTCACCCCTAATTCTTCTTTTCACTCGACTAGACAAACCCAATTCCTGCAACCGTTCTTCATATGTTTTAGTCTCCAGGCCTTTGATCATCTTAGTTGCTCTTCTCTGAACTTTTTCCAAGGTCTCAACCAGCGGTGGGTTGCTCCCGGTTCGGCCCGGTTCTGTGAACCGGTAGCGGCGGCGGCGGGAGGCTCCACCCACCTGCCCGGGACGCTTCTGCGCATGCACAGAAGTGTTGTGTGGGCGCACAAGCGCGCGCACGAACCTGTAGCGATGGGATTTAGAACCCACTACTGGTCTCAACATCTTTTTTGTAGGATGGTGACCAAAATTGGTTGCAGTATTCCAGGTGTGGCCTTACTAGGGTTTTATAAAGCGGTACTAGTACCGCTTATTTCTCCTTAGTTCTAAGTTGCTTCTCTCCTTGATTAGTTTCCACCCATTGCTTCTTGTCCTGCCTTCAGGTGCTTTGGAGAATAGCTTGACTCCCTCTTCTTTGTGGCAGCCCCTCAAATATTGGAACACTGCTAACCTGTCACTCCTAGTCCTTCTTTTCACTAAACTAGACATACCCAATTCCAGCAACTGTTCTTTATATGTTTTAGGGGACTGGAGGCTAAAACATATAAAGAACGGTATGGCATTACCTTGCCATCGCTACTTATAATAAACTATTCAGCTGTATTCTTCATCCATCTAAAACCAAGAGCAGCTTGCCAATAAAGCTTGTGGAGTCAGCAGTATAAAGAGTCAATAAATAAATTGGTTGTCTTGTTCCCGCTGCAACGCATTCTCCCCTTCAAATATCTAAACTCCAAGAAGAATGGGTGCACATCTAAATAAGGCATCTTGTCAATTGGGTTTAGATGGATGATGGTTACAATTAACCAGCATGCTATTGCTGAATTGCTGCCCAATTTAACAGTGGGCTCTGCTCTCCTTCAGGATGCAAGAAAACAACTGGTTTCTATTAAAAATACAGCCATATAAGAGAAGTCCTCGAATTACGACCACAATCGAGCGCACTGTTGCTAAGCGAGACGTTTGTTAAGTGAATTTTGCCCTGTTTTATGGCCTTTCTTGCCACAGTTGTTAAGTGAATCACTGTAGTTAAGTTAATGACCTTGTTGTTAAGTGAATCTGGCTTCCCCATTGACTTTGCTTGTCAGAAGGTCGCAAAAGCAGATCACGTGACCCCAACCGTCATAAATATGAGTCAGTTGCTAAGCATCTGGATTTTGATCAGGTGACCATGGAGATGCTGCCCCAGTCGTAAGTGTGAGAAATGGTCATATGTCACTTTTTGCGGTGCCTTTGTAACTTTGAACGGTCACTAAATGAACTGTTGTAAGTCGAGGACTACAGGTGTGTAATAGCAAAGTCAGTTCTGAACACAGGAAAAGTTTGTATGCTGACATACTGGAACAGCAGGATGTATCCAATATGATACATCAAGATTGCCTGCCAACATAACATTAAATTTATTTTCCAAATTTAAATTCCAAATGTAAATTAAATTGAATTAAAATTCAATTCAATTTAATTTCCAAATTTAAATAAAATAAATTCCAATTTATTTTCCAAAGCAACAGAGGGCAGGACAAGAAAGAATGGATGGAAACTAATCAAGGAGAGAAGCAACCTGGAATTAAGGAGAAACTGCCTAACAGTGAGGACAATTAACCAGAGGAACAGCTTGCCTCTAGAAGTTGTGGCCGCCTCATCACTGGAGGTTTTTAAGAAGAGATTGGATAAGTATTTGTTTGAAATGGTATAGGGCTTCCTGCCTGAGCAGGGGGTTTGACTAGAAGACCTCTAATGTCCCTCCCAGCTCTATTCTGATTTTAAAGATATTCAGTTAGAGATCAACGGTAGTAAAAAGCATCCTGCAAATTTTGAAATGATCTGCCAATTTTACAAAGGACTAAACTCTTAGCCACACTGCTTCATTCTGGCTTGTGGCAGATCTGAGTATTTATTTATTTTTTAAATGTAATTACATTTACTATTGCACAAGGCAATGGAACAAACTGAAAACAAGATGCCTTAATTTCATTCGGTGGAAAACTATATCGTTAAAAGTACCCTCAATATTACAAACCAAAAAGGAAAGGTAAAAAATTTTTTTTAAAAAAGTCTGCGACCTGACATTTCATTAAGCCAACCTTTAAAAACTTGCTCATTCCTATCCTCCCAAGAATAATCTTTCTTGCAATAGTCCAAGCATGAAATCCCCAAACTTCTTCATTAGCAGGCAAGTTCTAAATTTGGGGATTTAACTCAACAACCCGTAAACAGCTTTAAACCATAACTTCCTTCCAAATGATGATGATGTTTGTCCATCGTGTTCGAAGAGGACCTTGACATCTAACAGGTTGTGGGCTGTCCACGGTGTGTCCGTAGGTGGCTGGTAAGGCCTATACGGGCCCGAAATGTTCTGCCACATGTCGGGCAGACTTGTGTGGGCACCATTGTTGCAGCATTTGCAGCTCTGGCTTTGCGGAGTGCTCGCTTCTCTTGTGCTATGGTTCTTCTTCTGTCTTCAAATGTCTGGCAGCCTTGGTGGATCAGCATGCGCCGTGTCGATCGATCTTGTGCCATGGTTTCCCAGGAGGTGGTGTCGATATTGAAAGCCTCCTTCAAGTCCCTGGATATCGACATCCACACAATAGCACACATTCAGATGTCATACTATTTCCTGGTTGAATTAAAATGGCCTCTGCCAGCAGTTCGATTCTGAACTGGCTCAAGGTTGACTCAGCCTTCCATCCTTCTGAGGTGGGTAAAATGAGGACCCAGATTGTTGGGGGCAAGAGGTTGACTCTGTAAACCGCTTAGAGAGGGCTGTAAAAGCACTATGAAGCGGTATATAAGTGCTATTGCTATTGCTATTCATCAGCAGGGTGTGAACTGATGGCAGGCCTGCTCTGGAGAGGACTTCTGTGTCTGGCACCTTGTCCTGCCACCGATTCCAAATACCTGGTTTACAGAGGTGGTATTCACTTACTTTCCCTACCGGTTCACAAATGTGAGCGCGCGCCCCATCCACGCATGGGCACGGCCTTCCGTGCATGTGCTGTGCTTGCGCTTGGGCCTTGCACACATGCGCACGGCTTCAAAATGAGCCTAAATAGAATGACATAGCGCTGGGGCGGGGGGGGGGGCCACCGGCAGGTCGCCGCTACCGGTTCGCCCGAACCGGTCCGAACCGGCTGAATACCACCTCTGCTGGTTTACTACAATTGGACATGACCACGAGATCAAAATATGTTTGTCCTGATGTGTTTAAATCCACCGTAACTCCAGCATGGGATGGAGTTAACTGTATTTAAATATTGCTTGAGAAGTCCAATACACAGCCTAAACACATACATACATAGAGATAGTCCTCGACTTATGACCACAATTGAGCCAACATTTCTGTTGCTAAGTGAGACAGTTGTTTAAGTGAATTTTGCCCTGTTTTACAACCTGTCTTGCCACAGGCGTTAAGTGAATCACTGCAGTTGTTAAGTTAGTAGCACAGTTGTTAAGTGAATCCGGCTTCCCCACTGACTTTGCGTGTCCGAAGGTCGCAAAAGGGGATCACGTGACCCCAGGGACACTGCAACTGTGCTAAATACATGCCAGTTGCCAAGCATCTGAATTCTGATCATGTGACTGTGGGGGGGGGGATGCTGCAACAGTCATAAATGTGAAAAACGATTATTTCCGCACAATATTGGAAAAATGAAGATATACCGTGAGATGAAGAAATAATCAAAGAAGATACTAGATTGTGCAGAAATGGATAGATTGACATTGAAAATTAAACAGAAAGAGGATGTAGAATATGATCAAGCATGGAATTTATTTTACCAATGGTTGGAAAAGAGGGGTGGAGATTAAGAATGCAATTTGTATTGTTAAGCAAATTAAATACTCAGACAACACGATGTTTATTAAGCACTAAGAAATGTATTTAATAGAAAATCAATTTTAAAAAATGCGGAAAACGGTGATAAGTCACCTTTTTCAGTGCCGTTGTAACTTGAAACACTCACTAAACGAACCGTTGTAAGTTGAGGACTACCTGTACTGTTACTAAGCAGCTGAACTATTTACCTCAGTTTAGGCAGCTAACAACAACCTGGTTTGTAATTCAAATACCTAGTGAAGAGCGCTTACCAATTATAATTCAAGGAACAAAAGAGTAGCCCAAATATATTCCAAGAGTCACAGAATGTCAAATTGGACAATCAGCTAGTTCAAGAGTCAAAGTGTCACAAACAAGATGAAGGAACAAGACTCACGAGACAGAATACCAAACAGTTTTTTCCAACGCAAACTGAAAGCAAAGCAGCTATTTAAAGCTGTCTGCAGATAGCTGGCTGCAATTAATCTCACCCTCGCTCAGCGAGGAGTCTCGCGTTGCTCTGCTCGTCCAAGGGATGAAAACCAAGTCCAATTGCCTATTTTCATCCACCTTTCAATATCCCCCTTATTTGTTTAAAAACGACTTGGAATATCTACTCGCGGATGTGTCTACGAAGCATGATATTTTCTTAGGAATAACTATTCTGAAGAATGTAATGTCATTCATACAATAAACAAATGGTGATTATTCCTTTACTTCCATAGGTACCTGATTATCAGTCGACTTACAGTTAGATCTGTTCAAATTATAGCACTTAGACTTATATACCGCTTTACAGTGCTTTTACAGCCCTCTCTAAGCGGTTCACAGAGTCAGCCTATTGCCCCCAACAATCTGGGTCCTCATTTTACCCACCTCGGAAGGATGGAAGGCTGAGTCAACCTTGAGCCGGTGAGATTTGAACCGCCGAACTTAGCAGCTAGCAGTCAGCTGAAGTAGCCTGCAGTACTGCACTCTAACCACTGCGCCACCACGGCTCTTCAATTCATTGAACAAATTCATTGTACACCAAGACTATTGACCACAGGGGTGTCAAACTAGATTTCTTCGAGGGCCGGATCAGCACTGTATTTCTCCTCCACGGGCTGGCCGGGGGGGGAGGGGGGGAGAGATGGGACGGACACCTCCTGCAGCACCCTGCCAGCCAAAACAGGGCGCAGGGGGGCGCGTATGTCCACGTTGTGCCCCGTTTTCAGTCTGGATGGCCTCCTGGAGCACTCTGCAGGCCAAAATGGGGCACGCAGGCTCCCCGGGCCCCATTTTAGCTGGCAGAGTGCTGCAGGAGGCCATCCAGGCTGAAAACGGGGCGTGGAGGGTTGTGCGCGCCCCGTTTTGGCTGCCAGAGGCACCATGGGCCGGTCCTTTGCTATTTCCAGGCCGGCCCCACAGGCCAGATTTAAGCACCCCACAGGCCGGATGTGACCCGCAGGCCTTGAGTTTGACACCCCTGATTTACCAAAATGCTGTAATATTTCTATAAATCTATTTAAAGATTCTAATAAAGAAGACTGAAAATATCATCTGCATATAATCACTTGCTTTTCATTTTCTGTTCCACATGCTTCCTGGATATCAGATTATTTTATTAAAAGTGTTTAAGGTTCCAACACTAAATTAAATCGAGTACATCCTTGATGTACTGTATTCCAAATAAACTTTGATTGCAGAAGACATAATCCCATTAGTGATTACCTAAGCAAAGAATATTATTTTTTTAATCCAAGAAAGACACTCAATTGGCAATCCAGTTTTCTTCATAATGTTCTTCACAAATGTAATTTATACCACATCATCTTTTTTCTGCTTTTAATGAAGCCAGCCACAGCTGTTTCCTTTTCATCAGCATACAATGTTAATATGTTTACTAATAATCTAATATTATCAAAGAGTTGGCGCCCCTTCATAAACCAGATTGGCTGAATGAATTATTGAAGGTAATACCTTCTACAATCTTCATGCCAAAGTGGCTGTTAAAATCTTGGCATCCACATTTAACAAGATATTGAGCAAACTCTCATACAATTCATAGGATCTATTTCAAATATCTATGCAGGAGAAGAGCAGGCAGAAGTAGGGGGCAGAGTTAAATGCGTCATTAGCCTAGAGTCATTACGTTGCCACAAACTGTCCAAGTCCACCCCCTCTTGAATTCCATGGACCCCTATCTGGTATCAATTTAGTACTGAAATTTAGTTGACTAAATTCTTGTGTAGAGGCTCCAGCAATAATCTTTTAAACTGCAACTTAACGTACGATCCTGATTCTTTGCGCCTGACAAACAGCGACATAAGCATCAAAATATGATGTTGGTAGGGTCCGTTTTCAGACATGTTCTTGCAACTCTCTTACAAAACGAGATCCAACTCTTCTTGCATTTTTGATGTCTACTCTATGGGTATTTTTTTCTGTCGATCATCGGAGAGTTGTCTTAACAATGGTGTGTTCAAATATCTCCAGGCTCCAGCTAAATGTCACCTCCCTCTAGCCATTGATCGTCAGACACACTCTGACCTTAAAGATGAAAAGTATTTGGAAGCGACAGCAGATATAAAATACAGCTGCACGGACTGTTCTGGGGGTGTCTAATGTGGCTCACGTAGCATCCCTGTTTCGCGAGCTGCACCGGTTGTCAGTTTGCTTCCATGGCCAAATCAAGGTGTTGGTCATTACCTTTAAAGCCCTTTACGGGCATGGGTCCAGGTACCTGAGGAACTGTCTCCTCATACAGGTATTGGCTCACCCCACCTCTGCCATCCACGGGTGGGTTCTGGGTCTTCTTACTGCCGGTTCGCTCAGGGACGCGCTGCACGTGCGGGTGGATCACAGGTGCGCGTGGGGCGGGTGGGTGCACATGCATGCACAGTACAAAAAACAGCTTCTGCGCATGTGCAGAAGCAAAAAACAAGATGGTGGCACCTATGGCACCGCCGAGAGAACCGGCTCGGGGGCGTGGCAGGCCTGGGTTGCTGCCGGTTCTAGCGACCCAGGCTGCCACGTTACTAACGGTTCTACAGAGCCAGTCCGAACCGGTAGGAACCCACCTCTGATGCCATCCAAAGGGGCATTGTTCTGACCCAGCTCCCCAAACACGACAAACCCTCTGAAGTTAAATCAATGATTCCTTTATTAGGAGCGCCAGCCGCCCCGGCAAAAAGTTTCTCTCTCAACGCAGGCTATCAGTGGCTGACCGGCAGGGAGATGAATAGTTGTCTGCCACATCTATTCATCTCCGCTCCCTGCCTTTTATCCCCAGAGCTAGGGTGGGGCTTCGCTAGCAGCAGTGGCTCTTCCGTCCCAAGGATCGGCCCATACTGTAGATTTCCACTGCTCTCCTCTCCTCTGCCTTCTGCGCATCCGCGCATCAGGCACTGGCTCCAGCTGTTCTTCCTCTTCCTCATCAGCCACCTCCAGACCTGAGGGCTGTTGACTCTCCATCTGAGGGCTGACGGACGGCCCAGGCTCCGCCTCTGTCTCTCTCTCTGACAGCTCCATTCCCTCTTCCCCCTCAGAGCTCTCAGGTTGCTTTGATGCTGACCCTGAATCCCACGCCTCCTCCTCATCTGATTTGGTTGCTGGAGGGGCCGGCGGCCAACAGGTCACAACAGGCATGCTGTAAAGGGAATGGGACAACTCGCCATGGCCAACTCACCGCAGCCAACTCACCACGGGCAACTTGGCACAGGAGAACTCACCATGGCCAACTCACCACGAGACAACTCGTTGCAGGACAATTCAACAATTCTATTTAATTATTTAAAATAAATGAAAATCATTTTAATTTTCATCATTCACATTTCATTCTGTCTCTCCTTTTGCATCCTTTCTTTAATGATTCCATTCCACCGTTTCTTTGGTATTAGTGTAACTCTTGTCCCGCAGCGAGTTGTCCTGTGGCGAGATGGCCGGGGTGAGTTGGCTGTGGTGAATTGTCATAGACATAGACCCTGTTGTGATCCCCATTGGTCAAGCAATCGGCCTCATAAAGTTTGGGTTCAATTGTGGTCGTAAGTTGAGGACTATCTGTACAGCATCCCTATGGTCATGTGATCAAAATTTGGACGCTGGGCAACCGGCATGTATTTATGACGGTTGCAGCGTCCCGGGCTCAGGTGATTCCCCCTTTGCAATTTTCTGAAAGTTCTAACTGAACTTTCTTTCTTGTATATGTTATAGGCTCAATTAATGCTTTTGCTAGATCTTATATTTGAGGCCGGTTTTTAACCATGTTATTGTAATGTAGGTACTGATGAGTCAATACGAAATGCTTGCATCTACCTCTGTTCGTCTTTTGACTGTATTGTTTAAATTATTAAAAGGGACTAACTGTTTTAAAAGAGGGACGCAGTGGCTCAGTGGCTAAAATGCTGAGCTTGTCAATCAGAAGGTCGGCAGTTCAGCGGTTCAAATCCCTAGCGCCGCGTAACGGAGTGAGCTCCCGTTACTTGTCCCAGCTTCTGCCAACCTACCAGTTCGAAAGCACGTAAAAAATGCAAGTAGAAAAATAGGAACCACCTTTGGTGGGAAGGTAACAGCGCTCTGTGCGCCTTCGGCATTTAGTCATGCCGGCCACATGACCACGGAGACGTCTTCGGACAGTGCTGGCTCTTCGGCTTCGAAACAGAGATGAGCACCGCCAGGGGTGGGTTCCAATTTTTTTTACTACCACTCTGTGGGTGTGGCTTAATTTTGTGGGAGTGGCTTGATGGCCATGTGACCGGGTGGGAGTGGCTTGAGGGCCATGTGACTAGGTGGGAGTGGCTTGACGGCCATGTGACTGGGTGGGAGTGGCTTGGCGGTCGTGTGACCGGGTGGGAGTGGCCAACTTGTAAAATGTTGTGAAAAAAGTGACTTATGACCATTTTTCACACTTAATGACTGTCGGTCGTTAAGTGTGAAAAATGGTCATAAGTCACTTTTTTCACTGCCATTGTAACTTTGAACAGTCACTAAACTGTTCAAAGTTACAATGGCAGTGAAAAAAGTGACTTATGACCATTTTTGACCAACGGTCGTTAAGTGTGAATAATGGTCATATGTCACTTTTTTCACTGCCATTGTAACTTTGAACAGTCACTAAATGACTAGTTGTAAGTCAAGGACCAACCTGCAC
>QLTV01003131.1:1014330-1025863 GCA_003457575.1 Thermophis baileyi | reverse complement strand
GCAGATAAAAAACAAATAAAAAAAAAATAAAAAATAAAATAAATAAAGCCAAAAAAAAGATGGTGACCGAATGCACAGTGCTGGAAGTAACCTTCTGAGCATGCTCAGAAAAAAAAAATTCAATTTTTAAAAAAAAAAAAAGATGGCAGCCCCCACAGACCGGCAACCACCGATCCGGTTCGGATGACGTCACTAGCAGGTCACTACGGGTTCGGGCGAACCGGTCTGAACCGGTAGGAACCCACCTCTGAGCACCACCCCCTAGAGCCGGAAACGACTAGCACGCATGTGCGGGGGAACCTTTACCTTTAACTGTTTTAAACTTTCTGACCAGCAAAGTCAACGGGGAAGCCCAATTCACTTAACAACCCATGTTGCTAACTTAACAAACGCAGTGATTTACTTAGCAACGGTGGCAAGGGAGGTTGTAAAATGGAGCAGAGCTCTCTTGTTTAGGGCTCAATTGTGGTCGTACGTCGAGGGATTACCTGCAAAGAGACCAAATTTTTTCTTAGCCGAAAGGTTGGCCTTAAGTAGTAGAAATTGTGTGGCGTAAAGAGAAATACCAATCAAATTTATCTCTAAGACAATCCATGCCTGGGCATATTACAAAACAAATCCTTCCATCATCACCCGGGATAAACATGCACAAAACTCTTTGTACTGGAGAAATATTTTGCCTCCTTCACATCTGACATTTCAGCTTCCAAGATGGACTTGTAACCTTCAAATGTGGTATAAATTAAATGGGTTTTAATTACAGAGTATTATTCAAGCTGCCTTATCCAAGAACATTGAGGAGATGGGGCGGCTCTAATAAAGTAAAGCGACATTTCCCTAGGCAGCATAGACATTGGTCATGCTGCCTGCTAATTATGGAAATTGTAGTCCCTCATGTCTAGAGAATACCTGATTAAGAAATGCATCCAAAGAGAAGGAAAATGCTAGGATATTTTTCTCTCTTCTTTGTCAGAGTTGTTTTGCCTTTAAACAGATATACCTTACCACTGGGTAAGACCACACTTGGATGTCTATGGAGATTGTCAGTCATCCAGGTCATGGTTGTCCCAAAGATCTTTTTCAAGAGGCAACTGGACTTTCTGGTTTTTCTTTGAAGACATTTCCTTCACATCCAAGAAGCTTCTTCAGCTCTGAGCTGAAGAAGCTTCTTGGATGAGAAGCGAAACGTCTTCAAAGAAAAACCAGAAAGTCCAGTTGCCTCTTGAAAAAGCATCTTTGGGACAACCACACTTGGAATATTGCATCCAGTTTTGGTCGCCATGATATAAAAAAAGAGGTTGAGACTCTGGAAAGAGTACAGAGAACAACAACAAAGATGATTAGGTGTCGTTTGGAGTCTAAAACATATGAAGAACATTGCAGGAATTGGGTATGTCTAGTTTAATGAAAAGAAGGGGTAACATGATAGCAGTCTTCCAATATCTCAGGGGTTGCCACAGAAAAGTGGGAGTCAAGCTATTCTGCAGAGCACCTGAAGGCAGGACAAGAAACAATGGATGGAAACTAATCAAGGAGAGAAGCAACCTAGAAATAAGGAGAAATTTCCTGACAGTTGAGAACAATTAACAACTTCCATCCAGAAATTGTGAATGCTCCAACACTGGAAGTTTTCAAGAAGAGATTGGACAACCATTTGTCTGAAATTGCATAGGGTTTCCTGCCTGAGCAGAGAGTTGGACTAGAAGACCTCCAAGGTCCCTTCCAACTCTGTTATTCTGTTAATGGGAGCGATATTTACCAGTGACATGAATAGTGAATATCGAAGGTGTCCTATTTAGAGAGTGAGCTATTAGGAAGTAGCAGCTGGTTTAATGCTGGGATTACATTGTTAATTATCTTTTAGTCTTGGTACTTTTAGAGTGTGGTTTTTGGTTCTTAGGAGTCGCACAAAACCCCCTAACACTTTCAAACAGAAGGAACCGAGGATCGGAAGAGCTGAACGAATCCAGCGAGATTCAACTTTTACCACCGATAACCGCTCAAGCTCTTCATGCAGAAAAATAGGTCTCGGAACAGCCGAAACGCAGGGCAGCTAAGGGCACTGCGAGCTGTCACTCACCAGGACCTCACGTCAGTGTGCCATATGCCACATGGTTGTGGATAATCTGCAACTCTGGCTGCTCATATCATTTGGAAGAGGAACAGCAGGAATGAAAAACACCTCTGTGCACTCGTGAGCAGCTAAGTGGTAAAGTCAGGGACTGCTTTGGTCAGATGGCACTTCTTCTTCTTTTTTTTTTTTGCACCTGTCTTTCCGCAATATTTAGATCGCCCTTTCAGCCTCCACTCGATTTAGAATAAGGACTGAAGCCTTCCTGCTTGTCTGCGTTGTTGTAGCAACGGCATGAGAGGGACAAAATTCAGCTACCGGTAGTATCATGTACACCACAAAAGAAAAAAGGACACCGTGATTTTGCTCTTCGGTAAACAGCAACAGATGTCCCCATAGAACTAGATCTCTCATTAATGCACATCCTATATCCGTGATGGCGAACCTATGGCACGCGTGCCACAGGTGGCATGCAGCGCCCTCTCTGTGGGCATGCGAGCCGTCATCCCAGTTCAGCTCTGCCTCGCATGCGCGCGCACCTCCTGCCGGCCAGCTGGTCGTCGGGTCTCTGCCACGTATGCACGGGGTGCATGCGCATGCGTGGGGTGTGTGTGTGGGGCACACATGCGGGGGGGGCATGCATGGGGGCCACATGCACATTGCATTTTGGGGGTTCGGGCACACACGTGCTTTGGGCACTCGGTCCGGAAAAGGTTAGCCATCACTGTCCTATATGCATCACGTTGTTTCAAATAACAATCCCAGGTATTGCTCTTATCTGTTCCGTCACTCCTGCAGATGGTTGGGCATAACATCGCACAAGGATCAAATCTGTTGGATGTTCATTTTGGAACTTTCTGCTCGCTGTATAAATTCCAGTCCACGAAGCAAAAGGACAGAAGTGTCTTTGTTGCAGTAAGAAAACCAGCCCCTCTTGTATTCTAGAACAGTTGCCTGATTAGAAATTACGGCCATTCGTTGGATAAAGCATTCAGATCGCTGTACAGGTGATCCTTGACTTACAACAGCTCATTTAGCGACCGTTCAAAGTCACAACAGCACTGAATAAAGGGACTTATGACCATTTTTCAACCTATATACATTTTTCAACCTATATACTATATACTAAACCAGGCGTGTCAAACTCAAGGCCCGCGGGGTGCTTAAATCTGGCCCATGGGGCCGGCCTGGAAATAGCAAAGGACCTGCCTGCGGTGCCTCTGGCAGCCAAAATGGGGTGCGGGGGAGCCGTGCGCACCCCCCATGCCCCGTATTGACTGGCATGGAGCTGCAGGAGGCCATCCAGGCCAAAAATGGGGCATGGGGGGGCTGCGCACGGCCCCCCCATGCCCCATTTTGGCCAGCAGGGTGCTGCAGGAGGTGTCTGTCCTGTCGCCCCCTCCCGGCCAGCCCGTGGAGGAGAAGCACAATTCTGATCTGGCCCTCGAAGAAATCCAGTTTGACACCCCTGTACTAAACGAATGGCCCATTGGGATCCCCATATCAAAACAACTTACCTCATGTGTGGCCAGAATCCAAAAATAACATTTAACACAGCACAGTACTTAAGCAAAATGGTCCGGTTGAGATCGGCCTATGCGGGACTAATTGGGGTAGATTGTAGGGGTGACACTGAAATATAATTTGATCGTATTTTATTTATCTACATATTATCTTATTGTATTTTATTTCAATTTCATTTTAAACTGGTATTTCATTCCCATTTCATTTTAAATCGTATTTTTTATCCAATTCCATTTTAAATTGTTTTTATCAGATTTTTAGTAATAATTTGTGTCTGGAACTCTGCACTTTGATAGGGCCCAAGGGCTAATCAATAAAGTAAACTGAACTAAATAATCTTTGCAGCATCCCCATGGTCATGTGATTTTTTTTTCCACTAAATATTCATTTGTAAGTTGAGGACTACCTATACTGAATTCCATTCCTTTCTGTTGGTTGATTACATTTAATATTCTTCCAAATACTTTTCCAGACTCTCCTCAGGCTTCCTTTACAACCGATATTACAGGACATATATTTTTAAACGTATTTTCTTTAAAAAAAAAAAAAGTTGGTTATTTTCTTGTGGCACATGGTGTATAAAGCTCTGAATGTTTAGACACCAAAGTAATCAATTCATTCTAAATGGTTCTGTCTTTTATTCTGGCCTGTAACTGTTGTTTCTGTGCATAAATGCAGCCTAATTTGGCTGCACACACAATGTATTACAAACCAAATAAACTGGCTTCAAGGTTGGGTGCATAACAACTTGACACTGTCATTATTATACAGATGGATTTGCTGCCATGCTGGTTACATATCCGAATGACAATAATTCATTCATTTATTCAAGGAATACATTATTTAGTCTGCAGAAAGCGAGCAAGCGACCATGATGTTTCTCATGGTCAGGATGTTAGCTTAAGGTCATTTAAAAATAGCAACGTAGCTGCTTAGTTTTATGCCACCAGACTACCACTGAAATCATGTTCACCTGAAGGTATATGGCTAGATTAACTATCAGAATTCAGATGATTTCTGATTAACGATCCGTGCTTGACGATCTTCAAGGAATTCAACAGCTGTTCATCTCCGCTATGGGAGTAACTACGTTAGTTCAGCGTGACTGTCATGCAATTAGCAACCGTGGCATATAGAAGACTGTGACTTACAAACTAAGAGAGTTGGAAGGGACCTTGAAGGTCTTCTAGCCCATCTCCCGGCTAAAAGCAGGAGACCATCAGCCTACAATCACTGAATTGATGTAAAGTCTGTCCTAATTGCTATTATTTTAGAACAATTCTGTTTGGATGATTCCTGTAGAGCAGGGGTGTCAAACTCAATTTCACTGAGGGCCGCATCAAGGTTGTGTTTGATCTCGGGGGGGGGGGCAGGTGGGCATGGCCAGATCGACGTCACTCGTGTCAGGGGCACCTGTGGTGGCCTGGGCAGGGCTGGGGGGATCCATTGTCCTCCCGGGCTCTGTTTTCGGCTGCAATGGCCTTCTCCAGCCCTCTGCCAGCAAAAACGGAGCCCAGGAGGATCACACGCGCCCCTCCCAAGCTCCAATTTTTGCTGGCAGAGGCTCTGCGAGCCAGTCCTTCGCTGTTTCCAGGGCGGCCCCACGGACCAGATCAAAGCACCCCGTGGGCCGGATTCAGCCTTGAGTTTGACACCCCTGCTGTAGAGGCTACATTAACACTTATATATCCGAATAACAGAGTTGGAAGGGACCTTGGAGGTCTTCTAGTCCAACCTTCTGCTCAAGCAGGAGAACCAACACCATTCCAGACAAAGGGCTGTCCCGTCTCTTCTTAAAACCCTCCGGCGATGGAGCACCCACAACATCTGAAAGTTGTGACTTGCCATATAAAAGTATGTGTAAGAAACTGAAAAATCACATGGAGGGATTTGTGAATACAGGAACAATTTTCCCAGCCCGGAATGGAAACCACGGAAGGAAACATTTCAGAGAAACTCTGACTTAGTAAGCTTACAATATACCTGGGAACTCATTTTACGATTTTCAAGACTTTGCTTTTATTTTATATTTGCTTTTATTTTATTTTATATTATTTTATATGGGGGGGGGAGTGCAAAGAAGAGCAACTAAGATGATTAAAGGCCTGGAGACTAAAACATATGAAGAACGGTTGCAGGATTTGGGTTTGGCTAGTCTAGAGAAAAGAAGGAGTAAGGGTGACATGATAGCAGTATTCCGGTATTTGAGGGGCTGCCACAAAGAAGACAGGGTCAATTTATTTTCCAAAGCACCAGAGGGCAGGACAAGGAACCATGGATGGAAATGAATCAAGGAGAGAAGCAACCTGGAATTAAGGAGAAACTTCCTAACAGTGAGGACAATTAACCAGTGGAACAACTTGCCTCCAGAAGTTGTGGGTGCTTCATCACTGGAGGTTTTTAAGAAGGGACTGAACAGTCACTTGTCTGAAATGGTATAGGTCAGTCATGACGAACTTTTTCGGGACCGAGTGCCCAAACTGGAACGCACGTGCATGTGCGTGCACGTGCCGGAGCACTGGAAACCCGAAGACCAGCTGGCCGGCGCGCGCATGCCTGTTTTTTGGCCGTTTTCAGGGCCATTTTCAGGCCATTTCCCGGCCATTTTCCGGCACTCCGGCACCCGCAAAGACCAGCTGGCCGGCGCACATGTGTGTGCCGGAAACCAGAACAGCAGCTGGTGACGGCGCATATGCCCACAGAGAGGGCTCTGCGTGCTACCTCTGGCACGCGTGCCATAGGTTCGCCACCACGGGTATAGGTTTTCCTGCTTGAGCAGGGGGCTGGACTAGAAGACCTCCATGGTCCCTTCCAACTCTATTCTGATAGATAGATTGATTGATTGATTGATCCCAACTAGCGTTAAATATACCTTTCTGAAATCTGCATGCTTGTTGGGTTTGCCATTTACGTGGGATTTGACAGTAATAAATGACAAACAACATACATTAAGGAAGGAAATGAAGGAAAGAAAATAGAGAAATTTTACATCTGTAAAAATAAGAAAAATAGATAGAGGTAATTGATTGGAATGAAGGCTGCCTGATGTTGCGGAATAGAACTGATGAACACATGTAAGAAGGTGAAGGTTTAATTATGGATGAAAGAGCTAACGAATCTCAGAAAGGATCTACCATCATCTATGTTGTTGCCAGTGAAATGTTAGAATCTAGAGATGGTGATAACTGTGTGATAGGTTCCAATAAACCAGTGGTTCTCAACCTTACTAATGCCGCGACCCCCGCGACCCCCGCCCCGCCGCCGCGACCCCCGCCCCACCCCCTCCCCGCACACGATGAGGTGACAAAGGGGGCGTGGCACCGGGGGGGCGGGCTAGCGCGCGCTTAGGCGACGCCTGTGAAAGGTCGCCAAGGTAGCGTGAGGCCCCGCCCACCCACCCGGACGCCGCCATTTGAGTTCTTTTACCCTCTGCCCATGCGCAAAGCGTTCTGCGCATGCGCAGAGGGTAAAAGAAGCCAAATGGCGGCGTCCGGGCGGGTGGGCGAAGTCTCCCGCTTCCGTGGCTAACCGGCTGTCCGGCGACCCGCAGGCACGGCCGAACCGGGAGCATTTCCAAGATGGCGGGCTAGCGCGCGCGCGGCGACCCCTGTGAAAAGGTCATTCGACACCCCCCCAAGGAGTCGCGACCCACAGGTTGAGAACCGCTGCAATAAACGGTGACGATGAAATAACCAGAGATGATGATAATAATAATGGAATCGGTAGAATTAGTTTAACTGCTCTTTCGCTTCTGTAAGAATTAGAACTGCCTCTGCCATTTGCTTCTACCAGTAATTTAACTCCTGCTATCTTGTTTTTCTGTACGACCCTGTGCCTGGTGCATGTCTCAAACAAGAAGCGGGGTGTGTCATGGCCCGGCAGGGTTCAGACATCGGGCAAAAATACCCGTGTTTCTAAGCACCCAGCCCCCCCCCCCATTCCTTGCTGCACTGGCGAAGGAGAGAACGGACACGCAGGGCTACAAGGAAAGCTTGGGCCAGGGAGCCAGGATTGGCTACCCAACTCTTGTCTCTGATTGGTTACCTGCAGGTATAAGATGTTCATCACACTCTCCCTGGGTGCGACTTTTTTCCTTACATGCTTGCTGCCTGTATGTTGTGGGAAATAGTCCACCCAGCTCTTTCTTTGTACAAATAAAAGCTGTTACTTTTTCAAGCCTCTTCTTGAGTCTCTCTCTCTCTCTCTCTCTCTCTCTCTCTCTCTCTCTCTCTCTCTCTCTCTCTCTCTCTCTCTCTCTCTCCCTCTCCCTCTCTCTCTCTCTCTTTTTCCTTTGTCTCTCTCTCTCTCTTTGGCATTCTGGTGACTCAAGTGCATTTTTGGACCTTACAGTAGCATGAATGGATATAGGCAGAATGAGACAAGTCTCTGTCTAGAGCAAGGGTGTCAAACTCAAGGCCCACGGGCCGGATCCAGTCCATGGGGTGCTTAAATCTGGCCTGCAGGGCCGGCCTGGAAATATCAAAGGACTGGCCCATGGTGCCTCTGCCGGCCAAAACGGGCTGCGTGCGGCCCTCGTGTGGCCTGTTTTCAGCCTCCCTGGCCTCCTGCAGTACTCTGCCGACCAAAAACGGGCTGTGCGGGGGCCCTCCGCGTGGCCTGTTTTTGGCCAGCAGAGTGCTGCTGGAGGCCATGGAGGGCTGAAACCTGGTGCACCCCGTTTTGGCCAGTAAAGTGCTGCAGGAGGCCGTTTAGGACGAAAACGGGGCAGAGGGGGCCGCACGTGGCACCCCCGTGCCCCGTTTTGGCTGGCAGGATGCTGCAGGATGCATCCATCCCATCTCCCTCCCACTCCCCCCCCATGGCCCACAGAGGAGAACTACAATGCTGATCAGCCCTCAAAGAAATCCAGTTTGACAGCCCTAGTCTAGAGCAAACTTTAAACTGCCAGAATGAAGCCATCATCTTGGTTTTGCCGTTGGCCAAAAATAATATCCATGCTTCTGGTAGTAGCCAACATATCAGCAGATGGGCCGGACTCTGTGTCTCTCCACATTGATACAGCTGGTGTTGTTATCCGCTAAGACAGGGGTCTCCAACCCCCGGTCCATGGACTGGCACCGGGCCACAGCATGCCAGAAACCGGGCCGCGCAAACAAACGAAGCCCCATCCGCGGGATGCAGGCAGCATGCGAAACCACACCCACTCTGGACTGCGGAAAAACCTCTCTCCATGAAACCAGTCCCTGGTGCCCCAAAAGCCGGGGGAGGTGCTGCGCTAAGAGCCTCCAATTGAGCATATTGGGTTTATATTTAGGCGCTCCTACACTCAACCTATTCCTCCAGGTAGTATAGGGGAGGTCAGATCCTTCAGCCATATCTTCCTTTAATGTTTTATCTAGGCACCGGAAATTAAGAATATTTTACAGAGAAAGGCATGGAGAGTTACAGTGGTTTGCAATCTTTCTTTCTCTCCTAGGAGAGCAATCAGGGTTGTCCCTTAGATGCCTTTGTCGATATCCTGATGGAGATTAAACACCCTATAATTTCACAAACAAAGCTAAACAAAGACTTGGCCAAAGTCCTATGTGGGAAGAATTTTCACTCGTATTTAGCTGGATAGGCCGACATGAATTCCCTGGAATCAACTTCCAAAGAAGGCAGAAAGACCATCAAGTTTCAAGTTTTATTATCTTCAAAGATTTATATTCATTTTCATGCCATTAAAAACTCCTCCGTGTACTCCGTCCCCGTATAGTCAATTTGTCTTGTAGGGTCTTTCATATGTCATACTGAGAAATAACAATAACTTTTGTATACTGTATCAGAGGTGGGTTCCTCCTGGTTCGCACCGGTTCGCCCAAACCAGTAGCGACCCACTGGTGACGTCACGGTGACGTCACGGAACTGGTTCTGTCGGTGCCGGTCCGTGGGCGCCGCCATCTTTTTTTTAATTTTTTTGGGGGGGGGGATTTTTCCCCATCCTCCAGTCAGAGCTGAAGAAGCTTCTTGGATGAGAAGCGAAACATCTTCAAAGAAAACCCAGCAAGTCCAGTTGCCTTTTGAAAAAAGCACCTTTGCTATAACTTCTGTAATTTTCTATATGTTCCATGATTCATTATCTTTTGGAACCATGTCTTTGTTTTAAATAAATAAATAGATGTTTTTAAACATTTAAAAAAGTTGTAAAATTTTGTAAAATTATTAAAAACAATTTCAAGTTCTACTATTTCTGCAGCATTTTTCAGCTAAGTGGGCATAATAAATTGGATAAATGGGACGTGATTATGTCCGGGCGGGTGGGTGGGGCCACCCACAGTCAGCGCTACCGGTTCGCCCGAACAGGATAGAACCGGCTGAGTACTACCTCTGCTGATGACGTTACCTAGTTGGGTCATGAAACGTCTGCAAGAAAACAACCAAGCTCAGAGAGCACCAAGGACTCCTCAAATATATATCTCCATAATAGTTTTGGACTATTCATAATCTGTGTATGAGATTGTGAAAGTTTGGTAAATTCTGTTTTTAAGGTACTTCTCAATCTTTTCTGAAGAAATATCTTATCTTTCATACAAATTGGAATAATATTTTTTTAAAAATGCCTGTATACTTGCATTATTCACTAATATGTTATGTCCTTAAATTTTCAATATATTTTTTCTTTACTTTTTCCTTTCTCGATTTATAAGCCAGTCATTTCCAGCTTTATTTAAATTCTTAAATTCTCAAAATTCTTCAGTTTCACATATTTCAATTTAGTCTCTATTTACCTCACAGTTAACAGATGACTGTTGCTGTAAAAGTTTAACCTGATATATTAAAGTCAAAGAAGGAAATCTAAGACTTAAAAACTCACATAAAGATGCATGGAATTGCGCATGCTTCCTCACCATCAGACCTCAATCTAATAAAGGAAATAATTGAGACCATTGTATCAATAATTAACAATCTGATATACTGGAAGTATAACAGCAAGAAAGTAGCACAGGTTTATTGTTAGCAATTTCACACATTTTCCTAATACTATGCACACTACACCTAGAGCGAACACACTGATTATTTGCTCAGGAAATGGAACGCATAAATGGCTTAGATAAAGTAAGCAACTTGAAATCTTATGTAAACACAGACCCATAAAGCATATGTAACTTTCTGGGTCTATTAAGTAATTATTTGTGAGAACAGAAGTATCTCATGTGCTAACTCAGGGGTGTCAAACTCGATTTCATGGAGGGCCACATCAGGGTTGTGTTTGACCTCGGGGAGCGGGGGTGAGCATGGCCAGGGTGGGTGTGGCCAGCTCGACATCACTCGTGTCGGGGGTGCCTGTGGTGGCCCAAGCACTCTGCCAGCGAAAACGGGCTCCCGAGCTCCATTTCCGGCCTCCTGCAACCCTCTGCCAGTGAAAACGAAGCTCAGGGGGGCGCATGCGGCCCACCCGAGCTCCATTTTCGCTGGGCATAAGCACCGCAAGCCGATCCTTCACTGTTTCCAGGGTAGCCCCGTGGGCCAGAACTAAGCACCCCGCGGGCCAGATCTGGCTCCCGGGCCTTGAGTTTGACACCCTTGTGCTAATTCATCATTAACTCTACAAAATAGACCAGAACAGGAAGGTTACAACCAATGTTCCCTCTAAGCTGCGCGGCTGCGCGGTCGCGCAGTGAAAAGAAAACTCCGCGCAGCAGTTTCCAAGTGCCGCGCAGTGATTTGAAACGGGATGCAAAGTATCCTCCTCCAGGAAGGCAGCGCTCGCTCTCTGGCTGAAGCTCAGCCCTTCTGGGCTCCCGGTTCACTTTATAGCCCGGCGGTTCAGTGGCTCAGCATCAACACCACGTGGGGAACAGCCGCCCAGCGCTCTTCCCTGCCTCTGTCTCTCAGCCGCTCCTCCGGCAGAGAGGAACTTTTCAGCCGGTCGCCTGAGGCTCCTGTCCCCCCCCCCGAAGCAGCCGTCCCCTCGCTCGGCCCCCCCCGGGGGGAAGT
>QLTV01003131.1:961061-994313 GCA_003457575.1 Thermophis baileyi | reverse complement strand
AGAGGAGGGGGAAGGAGTGAGAGAGAGTACGAGAGCGAGGGAGAGAGAGAATGAGAGAGTGGGAGGGAGAGAGAATGAGAGACAGAATGAGAGAGTGGGGGCGAAGGAGAGAGAGAATGAGAGAGAGTGAGAAAAAGAGAGAGGATGAAAGAGAGAATGAGAGACAGGTTGAGAATGAGAGAGAGGGAGGGAGAGAGAGAGAATGAGAGACAGAATGAGAGAGTGGGGGCGAAGGAGAGAGAGAATGAGAGAGAGAGAGGGGATGAAAGAGAGAATGAGAGAGAGAATGAGTGAGCGAGAGAATGAGAGAGAGGGAGAGAGAGAGAATGAGAGAGAATGAGAGAGTGGGGGGGAGGGAGAGAATGAGAAAATGAGAGAGAGAATGAAAGAGAGAATGAGAGAGAGAATGAGTGAGAGAGAGAATGAGAGAGTGGGAGGGAGAGAGAATGAGAGACAGAATGAGAGAGTGGGGGCGAAGGAGAGAGAGAATGAGAGAGAGTGAGAAAAAGAGAGAGGATGAAAGAGAGAATGAGAGAGAGAGAATGAGAGAGAGAATGAGAGAGGGAGGGAGAGAGAGAGAATGAGAGACAGAATGAGAGTGGGGGCGAAGGAGAGAGAATGAGAGAGAGTGAGGATGAAAGAGAGAATGAGAGAGAGAGAATGAGAGAGGGAGGGAGGAGAGAGAATGGAGAGGGAGAGAGAGAGAGAGAGAGAGAGAGAGAGAGAGAGAGAGAGGGGAGGAGGGGGGAGGGGAGAGGAGAGGAGAGAGGAGAAGAGAAGAGAAAAAACAGGAATGTAGGAGAGGGAGGAAGAGAGGGGGGGAGGGATCTAGAGGGAGAGGGAGAGAGAGAGAGAGAGAATGAGAGAGGGAGGGAGAGAGAGAATGAGAGACAGAATGAGAGTGGGGGCGAAGGAGAGAGAGAATGAGAGAGAGTGAGAAAAAGAGAGAGGATGAAAGAGAGAATGAGAGAGAGAATGAGAGAGACAGAGAATGAGAGAGAGAATGAGAGAGGGGGGGGAGGGAGAGAATGAGAAAATGAGAGTGAGAATGAGAGAGAGAATGAGTGAAATAGAGAATGAGAGAGAGAGAGTGAGAGAGAGAATGAGAGAGAGAGAATGAGAGAATGAGAGACAGAATAAAAGAGAGACAGAGAGAGAGAATGAGAGAATGAGAGAGAGAATGAGAGAGTGGGGGGAGGGAGAGAGAGAGAATGAGAATGAGAAAATGAAAGAGAGAATGAAAGAGAATGAGAGAGAGAGAGAATGAGTGAAAGAGGGAGGAAGAGAGAATGAGAGAGAGAGAATGAGAGAGGGGGGGAGAGAATGAGAATGAGAAAATGAGAGAGAGAATGAGAGAGTGAGAGAGAGAATGAGAGAGAGAGAATGGGAGAGAGGGAAGAAGAGAGAGAGAGGGAGAGAGAGCGCATGTAAACCAGGAAGCCGGCCCTGTACCCGAAAGAGCCGCCCACCACCCAGCCGGAGCAGCTTCCCCCCCACCTCCCAGGCAGGAGGCGAAGCCTGAGCAACAATGGGGGGGGAGCACTCCTTGTGGACTCCTGCGAGTGTGGGAGCAACAGGAGGACATGTGTTGAGGAGGGTGGGGGGGGTTGTTAGCCGTCCGGAGTGGGACGCCTGCAACAAGTGGCGTTGGCCGGAGGCGCAATAGCTGCTGTTTAAATGCAGTGTTTCTCAACCTTGGCAGCTGGAAGATGGATGGACTTCCACTCCCAGAATTCCCCAGCCAGCTAGTGCAAGGTTTCCAAAACTTGGAAGATGGGGGGAACTTCAGCTCCCAGAACTCCCTGACCAGCTCTGGTTTAGTGAGTGCAATTTCCAAGGCTACTCATTGTACAAGTAGGGTAATTGGTAGCCTTGAAAAGCCAGAAGGCACCTTCCGGTAGACAGCAGATGGGCCTCTGGAATATGCTGGCTCTTTCCAGTCCTACGGAATTGCAAGATAATGTCTGAATTGCCACCAATACCACCAGTGGCATGGTAATGTTCAGGAGCACGATGGTGGATGGCACATAATCAATTATCATTATCAAGATAATTAATTCATTTACGAAACTGTTACCATACCTTAATCAATCAATCAAAGACTCAATGAATTAATGAATATCAGTTTGGTCTAGTGGTTAAGTGCTGTCCTGCCTTAGGCATGAAAACTGGCCGGGTAATCATAGGCCAGCCATTCTCTTTCAGCCCAAGCAACCTCACAGGGTTGTTGTTGTTGTGGAGAAACTGCAAAGAGGAAAGAGTATTATATCTGTTTAGTAAAAATAATAAAGGCAGGATATGTAAGTAAGTAAGTAAATAAGTAAGCAAACAAACAAACAAATATAAATAAATAAAATCAAGGGATACTTTCCAGGAGCTCAGAATGTGATCTTATGTGTTATGTGACTAGGCCTGTATTCAACATTCACCCAGTTGAAACAATAATCGGCATAAGTCAAAGCCATGGTAGTGTCAGGGTTCTTACACCATGGTAGTGTCAGAGCTGGAACGTAAATTACGTGGGGTCAGAGTTGGCTTGCTGTCATGAGCCTCGAGCCAAGCTTCCAAAGACATCCAGTTATTTATTAGGAGCTTCATGTCGGCACTTTCCAAGTGAAGCCAACTCTGACCCCACGTGATTTACGTTCCAGCTCTGACCCTGTTTCCCCCCTCCCCCCCCAAGGTGTGTCATCAGTCACATTCTCCAACGAAGCAATTTCGCGGGTTGTAGAGATCACTCCCCTCCGGCCACTGTGAGTAACCGCGGAGACGGCCTTGAGAGAGATATGGCTGGAATGTGCTTTTGTTTTGACTGACGTGCTGCCTCGCCGCAGCTGCAGAGTTCGTTTTCCCATCCCCCTTGCCTATGGCAACTCGAGAGCAGGCCAGGGATGCTTTGCAAATTTATTTATTTATTTATTTATTTATTTATTTGCATTTCTATGCCACCCAACTCCCAAAGGACTCTGAGTTGACAGGTAGATTATAATCTTCATCAAAGGATTTGGGTGGAGGCCAGATTGAAGAACGTCACCAAATGGCACCAGGTCCATCATGTTTACCAACATCCAGATTGTCACCTTTCTTCACCTCTTGTACAAAAAATCTCAACAACCGTTAGTGACAGAGATCCAGTTGTGTGTTCTCTGCGTAGGAGTAACATGTCACTCTACATTCCTGGACAATTTCTTCCAGCAGTTCGATGGAAAATGGAAAACGGGGAAGAAAAGGATTGGCCAATAGCAAAGGATGGAATGAATGCATGGGTTTTTTTTAAAATTTGCAATAAATAATCAGCAAAATTAAAAAGGCACAGATACATCAGTAAGACAAGGTTTTGTTGTGTATGCATCATTTTTTGTTATTGTACTGAAACAAAATCTGGCAGTGTAGGCGGTGGAATGTTTCATGTCTGACACTTAATATAAAACTTATCTGTTCTGCCAGGTAAGAGAGCAAACTATAACTCTTGCAAACTTCCTTCTGAAAAGTATAAAGAATAATTGAAATCTGTTGTACTATTTCAATTTCTCCAGGTTCACTTACACAGGTAATCCTCCACTTATGACCACAATTGAGCCCAAAATTTATGTTGCTAAATGAGACATTTGTCAAGTGAGTTTTTCCCCATTGTACAACTTTTCTTGCTATACCGTAGCTGTTAAGCGAATCATCACAGTTGTTAAGTGAGTTGCACGGTTGTTAAGCGAATCTGGCTTCCCCATTGCCTTTGCTGGTCAGAAGGTCGCAAAAGAGGATCCCGTGATCCCGGGGCCACTGCGACCGTCATAAGTATGAACCAGTTGCTGAGCATCTGAATTTTGATCACATGACCCTGGGGATGCTGCAATGGCCATAAGTGTGAAAAACGGTCATAAGTCATTTTTCAGTGCCGTTGTAACTTTGAATGGTCACTTGGTGCCCTGTGAGCTTGGTTCATTAGATTCTCTTTTATTGACATGTTGTGTTTATTGGTTTTGTCATGGGTCGCCTAAAATTACTCTATATTGAACAAGTTAGGTGGCCATAGCAGTTTTATAAATAAAAATAAACGGAGAGTACAGAAGAGATGTCTATGAAGATTCTCAGTCATCCAGGTCATCGTTGTCCCAAAGGTGCTTTTTCAAAAGGCAACTGGACTTTATTTTTCCTTGAAGACGTTTCGCTTCTTATCCAAGAAGCTTCTTCAGTTCAGTTCAGTGTAGACTGACGTTTTCTTCAGAACTGAAGAAGCTTCTTGGATGAGAAGCAAAACATCTTCAAGGAAAAACAAAGGAAATCCAGTTGCCTTTTTGATAAAGCACTTTTGGCAGTACAGAAGAGAGAATATGGTGTCTAACCTAGATCTTCTCAACCGTGGCAATTTGAGGATGTACGGACCAACTCCCAGAATTCCCCAGTCAAGCGCAAGCTGTGAATTCTGGGAGTTGAAGTTCACACATCTTCAAGTTGCCAAGGTTGAGAAACACTGGGCTACCCTATATACAGTACGTGTATATGAGAATATCTCAAGAGTGGAAGGTAAATGTATTTACATAATGTTCAGGTGCTATCAGTGGTGAAATCCAAATTTTTTTTTACTACCGGTTCTGTGGGCGTGGCTTGGTGGGCGTGGTGTGGCTTGGTGGGCGTGGCAGGGGAAGGATACTGCAAAATCTCCATTCCCACCCCACTTCAGGGGAAGGATACTGCAAAATCCCCATTCCCTCCCCACTCCTGGGGGAAGGATATTGCAAAATCTCCATTCCCACCCCACTCTGGGGCCAGCCAGAGGTGGTATTTGCCGGTTCTCCGAACTACTCAAAATTTCCGCTACCAGTTCTTCAGAACCTGTCAGAACCTGCTGGATTTCACCCCTGGGTGCTATGCAATCTACTTAGTTATTAACCTTATTCTGATCACCTCTTATTAACCTCCTTCTGATACCATTTTCCCTTTGGAGAAAAGCCTGTCCATTCTAAACAGATAAAATACATTCTACAACAATCCCCCATTCTGACTTTAACTTGTGTTCGGTTGCTGTTTTTCCAACTGGATGTGTGGTCATCTGTCAGAGCTAAAGATAATAAATATTTGGGGAAAACTGACTCTTAAGCCAGTAATTGATCCTCCAAGTTCTCAACATGATATAAGACATCTCAATCATGGCTGGGTAGCATGTTAACTACACCCTTATAGGTTGTAGAAGAGCCGTGGTGGTGCAGTGGTTAGAATGCAGTATTGCAGGTTGACTCTGCCGACTGCCAGCAGTTCGATTCTGACCGGCTCAAGGTTGACTCAGCCTTCCATCCTTCCAAAGTTGGTAAAATGAGGACCAGATTGTTGGGAGCAATATGCTGACTCTACTTAGAGAGGGCTGTAAAGCACTGTGAAGCAGTATATAAGTCCAAGTGCTATTGCTACTCCCTCCCTCCCTCCCTTCCTACCTTCCTTCCTTCCTTCCTTCCTTCCTTCCTTCCTTCCTTCCTTCCTTCCTTCCTTCCTTCCTTGGGTCACGTGATCACCTTTTGCAACCTTCTGACAAGAAAATTCAGGAGGGAAACCAGATTCACTTAATAAACGTGTTACTAATTTAACAACGGCAGTGATTCATTGAACAAATGAAGCAAGGAAAGTCGTAAAATGGGGCAAAACTAATTTAACAAATTTTTCACTTAGCAACATAAATTTTGGGCTCAATTGTGATCCTAAGTTGAGGACTAGCTGTATTCTTTAAATCAGCATTTTATTTAAATAAAAAAAAATGAAAAATGAAAAAAAAATGATCATTCCGGTTAGCATCAGCAGGGCTATGAGAAAATTGACATGTATTATCTCTGCTAATGACAGTGTCTAATTATCCAGACTTTTTGTAGAAAGCTTTTGAAAAATAATTGGAAAATAATACAACCATCTTTTATCATTTAAAATATTAATTATATAAATATAATTTATAAAATATAAGTATGTTTCCTGAGTCATATAAATCAATGCAATGTAAGAAATAGATTCAATTCCTTTCATAAGCTGCTGGGTCAATAACTAATAAATACTGGAAAATCAAAATATAGCATTCATTAACTACAAAGGCAGAATAACAAAGTTGGAAGGGACCTTGGAGGCATTAATATATATATATATATATATATATATATATACAGGTATATAAGCCAAATACCACTCACTCATCACGAAATCTCCAGAACTGTAAAGCCTACAAACTTGAAACTTGGCATGTATGTTACTCTTGGCCTCTAGGTGCTCACTAAGCAAGGATTTTTCAAAATGACCATCAGATCATAATATTTAATGATTTAGATCATTATCATTAGTATATTAACACGCTCTGATGCTAAGGAGTTAGACGTTCTACTCCCCCTCCCCACCTGAAAAGAACTCTGTTCCAACTGCCAGTTGCCTTATATTAACACGCTCTGATGCTAAGGAGTTACACATTCTACATAAATTTTCAAGCTTTAAGTGTCAATGTATCAAGCCCAATCGTAACTACTCATTAATTTTCAAGCTTTAACTGTCAATTTATCAAACCCAATCACATAGTTTCGTAGCGAAGCACGGGTATCCAGCTACTAGTGTTAGATATTATAATCATATCTTATATGAAATATGATCGTGTTACATTATATTTCTGCTATTTATTTATAGTATTTTAAAAAACGTGGTCTTTCTTCTAATGGACGAGGGGTTTAAAAACAAGAACTTTGAATAAGTCTGTCAGAAATAGTGTAGGGTTGGGGGGTTGGACTAGATGACCTACAAGGTCCCTTCCAACTCTGTTATTCTGTTATGATTCTGTTAAGTGATCCAGACGTTCTGGATTGTGAGCTTCTGAGACCTGGATGAGCTGAAAGGTTGAGCTGGTATGATATTTTATCCTGCCAAGAAGTATTTGGGGGCAGCGAGCGGAATTTTTTAAAATTAAACTGTTAAGTCCATCCTGCCGTAATAATCTTTTCTGTAACATCCAGCTAATAATTAGTTTTACCTGCCAACACTCTTATTGCTTGAGCTGGCAAGAATCATCTTCCCCTGCCAGAACTGTCACTGAACGATGATACAGTGCTGGAGAAATCTAATAGAACAAGTGCTATTTTATTAATCTTTGGCTGATATGGAAGGGGGAAGAGTCGAGTGGATAACTTTGGGTGATCGGTTGATCGATTATGTGCCATCCAGGGGTGGGTTCCACTTACCTTCCCTACCGGTTCGCATCGCGACGGTACGTCACGTTGGGGAAATGACCCTCTGCGCATGCCAGCTGCGGCGACCAGAGGACCGGTTCGGGGGCGTGGACAGCCAGCCATCGCTGCCGGTTTGGTGAGCAGGTGCAAATTTCCACCACCGGTACGGGCGAACCAGTCCGAACCGGCAGCAACCCACCACTGGTGCCATCCTTTCTGAGAGACCACCTAGATAGATTTCCTCCGTAATGACCTGTCCCCAACCCGGTCTTTTCAAATCTTCCAACATTGCACCCATTGTCACCGTGATTGATTCCATCCACCTTGCTGCTTGTTGTCTTCTTCTGCTGCTTCCTTCCACCATTCTCAACATTAGAGTCTTCTCTGGAGAGCGGTTAAGAGAATAACAGAGTTGGAGGGGACCTTGGAGGTCTTCTAGTCCACCCCCCTGCTCAAGCAGGAGACCCTATGCCATTCTGGACAAATGGTTGTCTAGTCTCTTCTTAAAAGCCTCCAGTGATGGAGCACCCACAACGTCTGAAGGCAAGCCGTTCCACTGGTTGATTGTCCTCACTGTTAGGAAGTTTCTCCTTAGTTCCAGGTTGCTTCTCTCCTTGATCAGTTTCCATCCATTGCTTCTTGTCCTGCCTTCAGGTGCTTTGGAGAATAGGTTGACCCCCTCCTCTTTGTGGCAGCCCCTCAAATCCTGGAATACTGCATTCATGTCATCCCTAGTATTTCTTTTCACTAGACAGACCCAATTCCTGCAACCATTCTTTGTATCTTTTAGCCTCCAGGTTGCAGTGTCCCAGGGCCACACAATCATCATTTGTGACTTTCCCAGCTGGCTTCTGACAAGCAAAGTCAATGGGGGAAGCCAGATGTACATGATTCACTTAATTGCCATGATTCATTTAACAGCCATGGCAGAATGTCTATGGAGATTCTCAGTCATCCAAGTCATGGTTGTCCCAATGGTGCTTTCCTCCCCTCCCCAAGAGGCAACTGGACTTTCTGGTTTTTCTTTGAAGACATTTCGTTTCTCCTCCAAGAAGTTTCTTCAGCTCTGACTGGATGGAGGGGAATGGAAGGATTTAGGATAAACCTCCAAGTGGCCTCAATGACTCTCTAAAACAGGGGTGTCAAACTCAAGGCCCAGGGGCCAGATCTGGCCTGCGGGGTGCTTAGATCTGGCCCACGGGGCTGCCCTGAAAACAGCAAAGGACTGGCCCGTGGTGCCTCTGCCAGCAAAAATGGAGCTCGGGAGGGCTGCGGACAGCCCTCCTGAGCTCCAATTTCGCTGGCAGAGGGTTGCAGGAAGTCGTCACAGCCGAAAACGGTGTTTGGGAGCCCATTTTCGCTGGCAGAGTGCTCGGGTCAGCACAGGGTCCTGTCTTAGCACTTGGCCACCACAGGTGCCCCCCCCCTGAGTGATGTCAAGCTGGCCCCGCCCCCCCTGCCCCCCCCCCCCGAGGTCAAACAAAACCCTGATGCGGCCCTCAATGAAATCAAGTTTGACACCCCTGCTCTAAAAGGATGCAAATGACCAGCTGTCTGCAAGGTGCATAAACCCTTCCATTCCCCACCATTCAATCAGAGCTGAAGAAGCTTCTTGGATGAGAAGCGAAACGTCTTCAAAGAAAAACCAGAAAGTCCAGCTGCCTCTTGAAAAAAAGCACCTTTGGGATAACCACGGCAGAAAAAAGTTGTAAAACTGGGCAGGAGTCTCTCAACCACCACGTTCCTTGCCAACAAAACTCTGGTTTGAATTGTGGTCACAAGTCAAGGACTAGCTGAATAGAAAAATTGGTTTTAAGTAAAGTATGCGTTTATTCTTATAGGCATGACATTTTTTTCAAACCCTGAAAAATAAAAACCCAGACGTCCAAAGCGTGTAACAATGGATTCAGGTAGAAGCATTTCATGAGGAAATCCTTCATAGCTGCATTTTTAAAAAAAACAACACACACCAAAATTTCTGATTTAATTCATCTTATTCTAAGAGCCTGGATTTCCCAAACTTGATTCCATGCCTCATGTATCGTGATGTTAACCGATAATGGGAATTGGGCTATGGGTAATAATAGATTAGATTTCCTCACCATGCCTGCATTCTCTGCTATTTGTACAATCCGCAAAAAATAGATAAATCACCCCTGTGGGATTCCTGTGGGATTTGCAATGGCACAATCGCATCGATTCGCTCTGCACATGATGAAATACGTTGACATTCTTGTCCTCTTATAATTCAGCTTTTACTGATTTCTTACAGTCAAGATGTCAGGCGTCATGGTTAAAAACCCAGCTATAATGGCTCGGTTGTAACAAGAAGCCGTGGTTTCCTGTAAACAAATAAGCCAGCCAGGCACCTATTAACCATGTTTAATGTTCCCTTCCCTATTTTAATTATGTGCTAAGGCAGGGGTGTCAAACTCAAGGCCCGGGGCCCGGATGCGGCCCGCGGGGTGCTTAGATCTGGCCCGTGGACCCACCCTGGAAACAGCGAAGGACTGGCCCGCGGTGCCTCTGCCAGCCAAAAGGGAGCTCAGGAGGGCCGTGTGCGGCTCTCCCGAGCTCCGTTTTCGCTGGCAGAGGGTTGCAGGAGGCCATCGCAGCCGAAAACGGAGCTCGGGAGCCTGTTTTTGCTGGCAGAGCACTCGGGCCACCACAAGCGCCCCCAACAGGAGTGACGTCCAGCTGGCCACGCTCACCCTGGCCACGCCCACCCTGGCACCCCAAGGTCCAACACAACCCTGATGTGGCCCTCAATGAAATCGAATTTGACACCCCTGTGCTAAGGGACAAAATCAGATTTCCCCCTCACTTTCAACAAACTAGGACTGCATTCATTCCATACAGGTAGTCCTCGACTTACAACCACAATTGAGCCCAACATTTCTGTTGTTAAGTGAGACATTTGTTGAGTGAGTTTTGCCCCATTTTACGACCTTTGATCATTTAGTAATACGGTTGTTAAGCGAATCTGGATTCCCCATTGATTTTGCTTGTCGAAAGGCTGCAAAAGGTGATCACATGACCATGGGACATAGCAGCGGTCATAAGTATGAACCAATTGCCAAACATCTGAATTTTGATCACATGATCAGAGGGATGCTACAAAGCAGTGGTGGGTTTCAAATTTTTTTGCTACCGGTTCTGTGGGTGTGGCTTGGTGGGTGTGGCGTGGTGGGTGTGGCTTGTGGGCATGGCAGGGGAAGGTTACTGCAAAATCCCCATTTCCTCCCGATCAGCTGGGACTCGGAAGGCAGAGAATAGATGGGGGTGGGGCCAGTCAGAGGTGGTATTTGCCGGTTCTCCGAACTACTCAAAATTTCCGCTACCGATTCTCCGAACTCCTCAAAATTTCCGCTACCGGTTCTCCAGAACTGGTCAGAACCTGCTGAAACCCACATCTGCTACAAAGGTTGTAGGTGTGAAAAATGGTCATAAGTCACTTTTTCCAGTGTCTTTGTAACTTTAAACGTTCACTAAATGAACTGTTGTAAGTCAAGGACTATATGTATACAAAATCATAAGCCGGGGTTAACAAACCAGAATGGTTATGTTTTCACACACTAAACCAAAAGAGTGTGGCTTGCGATGAAACAATGGATTTAGTAGGATGAGTTAACGGGGCATTTCCTGTAAGGAAGTCTGATCTAAAGTGAAGAAAAAATAAATAAAAGAATTAGGCAGCTAAGAGTTTAAAAGGGAATCTCCCGTTATTCTTCTGCCTGCTTTATTTGGTTTTATTCTGGTCTTGTTTTGAATACTTTGCTCTTCTAATCAGTTGCATATTCATGTATAGATAGAAATATATTCATTCTTCTGGGCGTGATGGTTCAACGGTTAAAGACACTGAGCTGATAGCCCGGGTTCGAGACCCAAGTGCAGCATGATGGAGTGAGCTCCCGTCCTTGCCTCAGCTTCTGTCCACCTAGCAGTTCGAAAGCATGCAAACCATTTTATTTATTTATTTATTTATTTATTTAGTCAATCTCGTATTAGATAATACATATAAGTATATACATAATTTGAATACATGAAATGAATAAAAGTAAAAGGGAGCATTAGGACAGGGACGGGAGGCACGCAGGTGCACTTATGCAAGCCCGTTATTTAGGACCATCACAGCATCTCTAAGGTAACACAATCAAAATTTGGGTTATTTTGCAATGGTGGCAGCATCCGGGGGTCATGTTATCGTCATTTATGAACTCCCCAGCTGGCATAATCTATGAGCGAAGCTGGGTTCGCTTAATAACAGAATAACAGCTTTGGAAGGGACCTTGGAGGTCTTCTAGTCCAACCCTCTGCTCAAGCAGGAGACTGTGATTTGACTGTGTGATTGACGTAGCAACTGAAGCGATTTCCATAACAACAGCGGCAAAAATGGTCATAAACCTGGGCATGACTCACTTCGCAGCTACCTTGCTTGGCAACGCAAATTCTGGTCGTAAGTCGAGGAGCAGCTGTACTTTGAAGCTGCTCTTTTGAATAAATTGCTTTCTGTGCGGAGATTCCCAGAGGCAGATCTTGAGCCAATAAAGGAGAATATTTGTAGCTCAGGGTTGATCCTCCTCCTCCTCCTCCTCCTCCTCCTCCTCCTCCTCCTCCTCCTCCTCCTGCTTCTTCTGTTTCTCCTCCTCCTCCTCCTAGTGTATTTCCGCAAGTGCAGGATCTGCGTCACCGGCCATTGACTTTTAGTTGGTAGGCAGTCTTGGCCACGGTGGAAGGTGCTGCTCTTAGGACATGTTCATACCAGCGGAGGTGGCCTTCTCTCAAGCCGCCAAGAGTCCTCCGGGAGTTGGGCGGCATAGAAATATAAATATAAACTTCTCTTTAATTGGTGCCACACCAAAATGCTGTCGAATGGTGTCATTTGTGATGTGGTCAAGAAGGGAGATGCCCGATATCCAACGGAGCCTTCGCATTTCCATGGCATGGAGATAGCTTTCGGTCCCTGTGGTTGCTGCCCAGCATTCAGTGCCATACAGTGCAACAGGGCGGATGGTTGTCTTGTAAATCTTAGATTTAAGATGGGTTGGCATTCATCTGTCACCTAAGACACCAGTGAGTTCTCGCCAACACATCCAGGCTGCATTCACCCTTGCTCGCACCTCGCCGTTGATGTCGCCATTGCCTTGGAGGTGGGATCCCAAATACCGAAAAATATTCGAAAGCATGCAAATGCGAGTAGATAAATAGGTACCACTTCAGTGAGAAGGTAATAGTGTTACCTCGGCATATTGTTATGCTGGCCACATGACCAAAAAAATTGTCTTTGAACAACTCTGTCTCTCTCCACCAAGAAACGGAGATAAGCACCATCCCTAGAGTAGACAGGAGAAATTTTACCTTTATATTGGTTCTTAGTTGTAAGCTGTACAGAGTTGTTTGAAAGTTGGATGTTCCATAAATTAATTAATAGAATAGAATAACAGAAGTTGGAAATAGAAATAGGGGGAAAATGAAAATAAAGTGTAGGGGGAAAAAAAGAAAGGAAAAACATTGGTATCCTGTAGGACCGCTATGGGTGGCTTTGCTATACAGCCTGTATAGATGACCCTCACTTAATGACCACTTTTTGCAGCGACAGTTCAAAATGACAACGGCACTAACAAGTTGTATTTATGGTTGGTCTTTGATGTTTTGGCCCTTGCAGGGTCTCCACAGTTACATGATTGAGGTCAAGAATCAAGATGCTTTGGTGACCAGCTTGCAATTATGACATTGCAGCATGATCGTCATTTGTGACTTTCACTGTTCAGACAAAGTCAAAAGAGAAGCCAGCCAGAGGTCCCAAATGGTGATCGTGTGACTTAATAATAGTGTGGGATTCAAAATAACAATGACAGCTGAACGTACCAGAACTGGTCAAGGAGAAGAGAGAAGCAACCTAGAACTAAGGAGAAATTATGACTGTTAGAACATCTAATCAGTGGAACAACTTGCCTCCAGAAGTTGTGAGTGCTCCATCACTGGAGTTTTTAAAGAAAAGATTGGACAACCATTTGTCTGAAATGGTATAGAGTTTCCCGCCTGAGCAGGGGGTTGGACTAGAAGACCTCCAAGGCTCCTTCCAACTCTGTTCTTCTGTTCTATTCTATTGTTTCTAAGCAGCATGTTGCTTAGTGATGAAAATTCCAGCCCGAATTTCTATTGTTAAGTGAGGACTTCCTGTATTTGGTAGTCCCAGCCAATTGCAACCTTCAGCTCTTTAAAGTAAACCTTCACAATGCTACAGATATAATTACAGTCCTAATAACTCGTGGGAAGTTTTCTTCTTTTATTGATTTTAAGAAAACCGCAAGTGAAGGTCTATTAAATTTAAGCAATACCGTTGAGATAAAAAATCTCCATCAAGTTCAGCTTGGCTCCTGATGGCTTCAGGAACATTTTCTTGGCAATCATTACCCTTTTCAACTCCCTCTGGCGCTTCTTGTCCAATCTCTTAATCCAGGTCCCGAATCCATCTTCTTTTAATGACCCCATAATCCAGTGGTTCTCAACCTTCCTAATGCCGCGACCCCCGCCCCACCGCCGTGACCCCCTCCCCGCCCCATCCCCGCACGTGCGCGTTGCCAGGCGAGAAGCGATGAGGTGACAAAGGGGGAGTGGCACCAAGATGGCGGGCTAGCGCGCGCGGCCCTTCCGTCAGCGCCTGCGCATTCGAGGGCCTCCTGTGTGTCGCACCGTCCCCGGGTACTCGTATGTGGACGGATAGAGGAGCGGTGTCTCGGTTCCTAAGACCATTGTGTTTGCCTGTTTGCCGATGGTCTTAGGCGACCCCTCTGACAGGGTCGTTCGACCCCCAAAGGGGTCGCGACCCACAGGTTGAGAACCGCTGCCATAATCCCTTGCGGGGTGGAGTCTGAGTGATTACTGGCGGATGCCCTTCCTGTCGCCAATGCAGAGTTTTGTTCAGCAGATATATATATATTCTCATTGTGCCCAGAGAGAGAAATATCTGCCTCTACCTAGGATCGAACTCACAGCCTCCTGATTGTGAGGCGAGAGCTCCGCCTCTAGGCCACCGCACCACTCAATCCAGGTTCCGAATGCATCTGCTTAAATTTTTGAGATCATCCAGGGTCAAGTTTATACTCTGGCCTGCTCTCTGCAGCGGTGATGAGCAAAGTTTCTATTTAGGGGTCAGGAAATAATATCATGTCAAAGTTACCGTTACTGAATGGCCACTAGACCAGGGGTCTCCAACCAAAGTCAATGGGGAAGCCAGATTCACGTAACAACTGGGTTACTAACTTATCAAGTGCAGTGCACTTAACAACTGTGGCAAGAAAAGTCGTAAAATGGGACAAAACTCACGTGACAAATGCCTCATTTAACAACATACATTTCGGGCTCGATCGTGGTCATAAGTCAAGGACTACCTTATTGCTTTTGTATGTTGATTCTATTGCATTCACCAAAAAGAGGACAGAATTATTATTTATGGAGTCAGTGTCATATGCTTTCATAATTACTATGATTTCACGCCCACCCACCCGGGACGCTTCTGCGCATGCGCAGAAGCGTCACGCATGTGCAAACTGGTAACGGGTTTTAAAACCCACTACTGTCTCCAACCTTGGCAACTTTAAGACTTGTGGACTTCAACTCCCAGAGTTCCTCAGCCTGAGGAATTCTGGGAGTTGAAGTCCACAAGTCTTAAAATTGCCAAGGTTGGAGACCCCTGCACTAGACAGTGCAGAGAGCCGTTGACGTTCCACCCGAACTGGGATTGGAATTTTGGTTGCTAAGTAATGAGGTCATAAAACAAGATGACACGTGTTTGCATGGCTTGGGTTGAATGACCACAATCCCGTCATTCCCAGTTACCATTGTTAGCTGAGAACCACGTGACTTTAAGGAGATGGGAGTCCCAGGGAAGGAGTATGGAGGTGCTGCAGGGAGGAAAGAAGCCCTGGGGGGGGGCAATCTTTTGGAAGATTTCTTTTCCCAGTGATAAGAAATAGCAAGTATACAGGTAGTCCTTGACTTACAACAGTTCGCTTAGTGATGGTTTGAAGTTATAACGGCACTGAAAAAAAGTGACTTATGACCATTTTCAACACTTATGACCCTTGCAGCATCCCCACAGTCACGTGATCACAATTCAGACACTTGGCAACTGACTCACATTTACGACGGACGCAGTGTCCCTGGGTCGTGTGATCTCCTTTTGCGACCTCCTGACAAGCAAAGTCAATGGGGAAGTGAGATTCGCTTAACAACCGGGTTACTAATTGAATAACTGCAGTGATTCACTTAACAACCGTGTTATTAATGGTTGTAAAATGGGACAAAATTCACTTAACAGCGGTCTCGCTTAGCAACAGAAGTTTTGGGCTCAATCGTGGTCATAAGTCGAGGACTACCTGCATGTTGCGTGAAGGCAGTGTGTGTTGAAGAACCCTTAAGGAGGCCATTAACTTCTCTGTAACTCCATAACTTCAAAGAGTTTAGGCACATCCTTTCCTTTTCTCGGCCTCAAACCTTTTGGTGAAATCTGGTGTAAAAAAGGATTGAGAAGTTTGTCAGCTATTCAAAGTTTGAAACTGCACAAATTTGGGAGGTGGGGGGATGAAAAAAAGTAAATGAGAAATAAGATCATCAAAAAGCAAGTTTTCCTGGCTTTCCCCCCCCCCCCAGTTTATAAACAACAACAAAAACAAAAACAAAAATAACCTACTTCCAGAAGCAGAATGAAAAATTGCATCTTCCAGTGGGAAGAAAATATAAGTCACAACAAACAAAGTCACTTGTGTAAAATTTAAAAATGCGTTTAATAGGTAATTAAAAAGGCAACGTAAAAGACAGTGAGAATTTTAGTGGGGAATTGTCAGGTGTGAAGAATCTACATGATAAATTCCAGTTAAACTGATTTATTGTTCCTGCCTACACACACAAAAATTGGCGCTAGATAAGAGTCAACCGGATTCAACAGGCTTTCAATTTAGACCGTTTCTTTTTTCCTGACCCTTCTATTTTTTCCCCCCCGCAGTTTCTATTAATTTTTAATAAAACGACTATTTTAAAAAGTCGGAACACAGTTTGAAAACATCGGATTCTAAAAGAATATTTCAAAAAGCCTTTCCCCCTTCGAAAATGGCCGACCGCTTAAATTCAAATCCTTTCATCGGCTCTTACGAAAATATATATATGTATTTTTCCCCAACTTGAAAAGTTGCGTAACATGAAACCGAATCTTTGTTCTCCCTAATTGCCTACTTCTAGAAGCAATCTCCCTCTTCGCTTTGTGTAACTGTTTGAAACTTTCCTGAAGTTAACAAGGTAGCTAGTTCCCGGCTCACGTAGGATCCAGCGGCAGCCCAATTAAAACGTGCCAACATTTGCACGTTCCTTTTTTTCTTTTTAGTACAGAGAGCACGAAAAAAGTGGAATAACTCGTTGCTTCCCTTCAAAAAACTTTAACCTTAGACTGTCCACTGTCGACCTCACCCCATTCCTAAGAGGTCTGTAAGGGGCGTGCATAAGCGCACCAGCGTGCCTACCTTCCCTGTCCTACTGTCCTATTGTCCTCATCTATCTGTATTCACTTTGATTATGTTTATGTTTATACCTACACCTGCTATCTTGCACATGTTTGACAAACAAATAAAATAAATAAAGCAGCAGTGAGGATTCTGATACCTGAGCCATATCCCGTTTTTGTTTTTCATGCAGATAACTCAGGTATTACATCTACCATTTTATCGTACTTGGTAACCACACCCTTTTATTAAAAGTCTGTAGAGATTCTCAGTCATCCAGGTCATGGTTGTCCCAAAGGTGCTTTTTTTTAGGAGGCAACTCCTTGTTTTTTCTTTGAGGATGTTTCGCTTCTCATCCAAGAAGCTTCTTCAGCTCTCTTAGATGAACACCCTTGGAATGGTGTGGGAATGGATTTCCAGAGGGAAAATTGCAGACTACAGGAACCATTTGCACCACTCAGGTGACCCTGAGGACACAGATAAACCTCCAAGTGTTTCACCCTCTAAAAAGGATGTAAATGACCAGCCATCTGCAAGGAGTATAAATCCTTCCATTCCCCACCATCTTGTGAGAGCTGAAGAAGCTTCTTGGATGAGAAGTGAAACGTCTTCAAAAGAAAAAAACAAGGAAGTCCAGTTGCCTCCTGAAAAAGCACCTCTGGGACAACTATGACCTGGATGACTGAGAATCTCTACGGACTTTTAGCTATACAACTTGGGATGAACACCTTTGGAATGGTGTGGGAGTAGGAATGGATTTCCAGAGGGGGGAAAATTGCAGACTACATGAACCATTTGCACTCTTCAGGTGACCCCGAGGACACAAATAAACCTCCAAGTGCTTCAACGACCCTCTAAAACAGGGGTGTCAAACTCAAGGCCCGGGGGCCGGATCCAGCCTGCAGAGTGCTTAGATCTGACCTGTGGGGCCACCCTGGAAACAGCGAAGGACCAGCCCACGGTGCCTCTGCCAGCAAAAACGGAGCTCGGGAGTGCTGCCCACGGCCCTCCTGAGCTCCGTTTTCGCTGGCAGAGGGTTGCAGGAGGCCGTTGCAGCCGAAAACGGAGCTCAGGAGCCCGATTTCGCTGGCGGAGCGCTCAGGCCACCACAAGCGCCCCTGACATGAGTGACGTCGAGCTGGCCACACCCACCCTGGCCATGCCCATCCCGGCCCCCCAAGGTCAAACACAATCCTGATGCGGCCCTCAATGAAATCGAGTTTGGCACCCTTGCTCTAAAAGGATGCAAATGACCAGCTGTCTGCAAGGAATATAAATCCTTCCTTTCCCCACCATCCGATCAGAGCTGAAGAAGCTTCTTGGACAAGAAGCAAAACGCCTTCAAAAGAAAAAAAACAAGAAAGTGCAGTTGCCTCCTGAAAAAGCACCTTTGGGATATATCCTTTTACGATCTTTTGGGGGAAATTAGCGGCAATCAAGGAACGGCACAAACAGAGTCTGATGGCGCGGAGCAAATTAGCACTTTTGGCATGTCATTAAAGATGTCATTAGGCTGCAGGAGAAGACATTGTGATTTTGGATAAAGTGTCAATCAGTCCCCTGGCGGTGTGTCAGATGGAGGGAAGCTCTGAAGAGCAAACTAGGCAGAAAAGTCTTCGGGTTTTGCATTCTTGAAGAATTTTTCAATATTTTTGCTTGGGTCACGGAGAACTTTCCTTGCTTCCTTGACAAGCGAATGACTTGCAAAGTGTTTTGCTCATCTGCAAGGAAGAGTCCCAGCCAAGGAATAAGAGTCCTGCCTCAGAGTATTGTTGCAGTTACGGCAGTGTTTACTACAGGTAGTCCTCGACTTACGACTGCAATTGAGCCCAAAAGATATGTTGCTAAATGAGACATTTAAGTGAGTTTTGCCCCATTGTACGAGCTTTCTTGCTGCAGTTGTTAAGTGAATCCTTGCAGTCGTTAAATTACTAACATGGTTATTAAGTGAATCTGGCTTCCCCACTGACTTTGCTTGTCAGAAAGTCGCGAAAGGGGATCACATGGTTCCAGGACACTGCAACCGTCGTAAGTATGAGTCACTTGCCAAGCATCTGAATTTTGATCACATGATCGTGCTGCATTGATGGTCGTAAGTGGGAAAAACAATCATAAGTCACTTTTTCGAGCTGTTGTTAACTTCGAATGGTCATTAAATGAACTGTTGTTTCTATTGGCATTGGCATTTTGCTTTCTTTTTCCACAGTTGTTCTATTTCTATCTGCAGGTCTTTGTTTTATTATCTTATTTATTTGTATCCTGCCTTAATTTTTTTTTTTTTACAAATACCTCAAAGTGGTGAACCTCTGCGTAGGCGTCAGGAAGGGCATCCGGCCAGTAAATGCTCAGCTGCATTCAAACGCCCTGACTTCCTCCCGAATAAAGGGATTACAGGGTCATAAAAAGAAAAAACAAACCACCCTCAAAGCAGCAAGCATATCCACCACACCTTCCTCCTCCTATTTTCCCCAAAACAACAACCCTGGGAGGTCACTTGGGCTGAGAGAGAGTGACTGCCCAAAAGTCACTCCACTCAAGATCAATATCAGGTGTGTTAAGATGCAGCAATCATTATGTTATAGTAAAATTATACCGTTGGAAGAATCATATATTCTAACTTTGACTCAATATAACAGGGGTGTCAAATCTGGCCCACAGGGCCATTCTAGAAAATGTAAGGGGCCAGCCTGCGTTGCTTTGGCCCGGTCTACCCAGTGCAAAGAGGAAACATCAGGCCAGCCTGGCTTTGGCCTGGTCTACCCAATGCAAAGAGGAAACATCAGGCCAGCCTGGCTTTGGCCTGGTCTACCCAATGCGAAGAGGAAACATCAGGCCAGCCTGGCTTTGGCCTGGTCTACCCAATGCAAAGAGGAAACATCGGGCCAGCCTGGCTTGATGCAAAGAGGAAACATCGGGCCAAAGCCAGGCTACGGATCTTTCCTCTTCGCACTGGGTAGACCAGGCCAAAGCCAGTGTGGCTTCGGCCCGGTCTACCCAATGCGAAGAGGAAACATCGGGCCAGCCTGGCTTCGGCCCGGTCTACCCAGTGCGAAGAGGAAACATGCCAACAGTTTGGGGAGTGGCCTCAAGCTGGCCATGCCTACCCAGTCAGCCACGCCCATGCAGTTGCCCCCCCCCAAGGTCAACTACAGCCCTGATGCGGCCCTCAATGAAATTGAGTTTGACACCCCTGCAATATAACAAACACATTCCTCTCAAGTACCCATCCGAATCTCCGTTTGAAAAACTCCCAGCCAAGGAGACCTCTCGAGTGAATCTGTACTACTCCGAAACAGTTCCTACCAGCGAATAGTTTTCTCCAAAATTTAATTCAGGTTTGCTTCCCTGCAAAATTGGTCCCGGTTCTGCCTTTTGTAGCAGTCGATGGCAACATCCCCGTTACTCATAAATATTCAGATCTGTTTTCATAACACTCTGTAAATACGTCAAATTAATGCCAGAACCTTGGAGAGCTCCCTCCCTTAACGCACTCATGAAGGGGGAATGACGTTCTATCAAACATTGGCAACCGCTGAAAAGATGGATTTAAGCGACAGAATTCATACGCTTTCCGAGCGAATGCCACAGATTTTACGGGCTACAGAACAAGCCGTGTGAGAAGTAGAAAGTTTTTTTTTTTAAACAAACCCTTCTTTTTTAACTTGTCAGTGGCTCATTGCCACTGAGAAGGACTGTCTTGCCTCTGATCCAAAATACTGAGGACACATCAACGTTCTCCGAACACGGTATCATCTGGGGTTTGATATGAAATTGCTTATGGCATGCTGTTTTATGCCACCAGGAGTGGTGCGGTGACCTAGAAGTGGAGCTCTCGCTCACAATCAGGAGGTTGCGAGTTCGATCCTAGGTAGAGGCAGATATTTCTCTCTCTGGGCACAATAAGATTATATCTGCTGAATAAAACTCAGCATTGGCGACAGGAATGGCATCCGGCCAGTAAACACTCAGCTAGCTCCATTCAGTTGCCCAGACTCCACCCCGCAAGGGATTATGGCAGCGGTTCTCAACCTGTGGGTCGCGACCCCTTTGGGGGTCGAACGACCCTTTCACAGGGGTCACCTAAGTGTGCACTAGCCTGCCATCTTGGTGCCATGCCCCCTTTGTCACCTCATCGCGTGCGGGGAGGGGGTGGGGAGGGGGTCGCGGCGGCAGGGTGGGGGTCGCGGCATTAGGAAGGTTGAGAACCACTGGATTATGGGGTTATTAAAAGAAGAAGTTAATGATGATGATGATGATGTTTTATGCCACCAGGTAAAAGAGAATTACTACAGAGATCCCAAAAAATGCAGCTGGATGAATTCCTGCATTACTCATGCAAGGATTATTTGGTTGGAATGCAACGAATTGGTACAGTATTTTTTTTTTTTTTAAGCACAGCTAGGCATCTCAAACCGTCTCAGAGGCTGAACTGATCCTCTTACAAAGTCTTTCCCTGCCAGTCAGCCCCAGCATTTATATATGTTCTTTGTGTACTGAATTGACAGTTTCTTGCGGAAATTATGACGTCCAGCGTTGACAACTTGGAGACAGCAAATTATTTCAGACACCTTCCTGAATGGTGGTGAAGTGCGCATGGAGCCTTACGCAAAGCATAACTTCAGAATCAGAATAGAGTTGGGAAGGGACCTTGGAGGTCTTCTAGTCCAATCCCCATACCAAGACCCTATACCAGGGATCCCCAACCCCCGGCCCACAGGATTCAGAAGTGGGCTGCGCGAGCGTCTGGCAGGCGCATGTGCGTGCACACAGGTTGACTTGCACACATGCACGAACCAGTTCCCCTCTCCCTCCCCCCCCAGGCCACAAAGCCATAAAGGTTGGAGACCACTGCTGTTTACAATTTGTGACAAGTGGCTGTCCAGTCTCTTCTTAAAAACCTCCAGTGATGAAGCACCCACAACTTCTGAAGGCAAGCTATTCCACCGGTTAATTGTTCTCATTGTTAGGAAATCTCTCCTTAATTCCAGGTTGCTTCTCTCCTCGATTAGTTTCCATCCATTGATTCTTGTCTTGCCCTCTGGTGCTTTGGACAATAAGTTGACCCCCTCCTCTTTGTGGCAGCCCCTCAAATACTGGAATACTGCTACCATGTCACCCCTAGTCCTTCTTTTCTTTTTTCTCTTTTCATTCAAGGCTTTCTTGGACTTGGCATTTCACCATTCGTGTTCTTCATGATATGGATTATGTCTGTGCTGACTGTAATGAGAATATTATATTGCTCTTTTTTTCGCAGGAATTGTCAGGATTCTGTCTTAAATCCTCCTGAAATGAGAAAAACCACTAGGTGGATCAGGACATTCTCATGAACCATATATTGAAAAAAATAATACATTTAGGAAAAAAACAATATAACGTATAAAGGCTTTGATATATAAATGTAATTTTAAGAAATTCAGTATTCTTGAGTTCCATGTTTATCTTTCTGCCAGAAGCTTCCGGAAGAGTAGTTTTCAGATGGCAACCTAAAATATCAAAGGTACCACAAATAGTTTTGTAGTTAGATTTATAGCAATATCAGACTTATATACTGCACCATAGTGTTTTACCAGAGGTGGGTTCCTCCCAGTTCGCACTGGTTCTATAGAACCGGTAGCAAACCGCTGGTGACGTTACGGAGCCAGTTCTGTCGGTGCTGGTCCATGGGCGCCGCCATGTTTTTTTGGGAATTATTTTTTGGGGGGGGGAATTTTTTGGATTTTTTTTTTCTTCTGCGCATGCGCAGAAGCCGGGTCCCCGGCACTGCGCATGCGCCGACATCTTGTTTCCGGCTTTTTAAATTATTTTTTTGCAAATTTTCAGCACTGCGCCCGGCCATGCGGCACGCAATGCGTGCGCAGCCACGCGGCGCGGGAGGAAGCGAACCGGCGGCGAGGTAAGTTAGAACCCACCCCTGTGCTTTACAGTACTCTCTGGGCATTTTACGCCATCAGCATATTGCCCCTAACAATCCGGGTCCTCATTTTACTGACCTTGGAAGGATGGAAGGCTGAGTCAACCTTGAGCCCCATCGGGATCGAACTCCAGACTGTGGGCAGAATGAGCCTGCAATGCTGCATTTTAGCACTGCGCCACCAGCCAGGGCTCATAATAATAATGGACATGCTATAGAAGAGCAGGCAAAGCTGGGGGATGGCGTTAAGTGTGTCATCAGCTTAGAATCATTACATGGTCACAAATGTCCAAGTCCAACCCCTCTTGAATTCTGTTGACCCTTATTTGGCACCAATTAAATACTGAACTTTAGTCGACCAGGTTCTTGTGTAAAAGCTTGAACATTAAATCTTTGAACTGCAATTTAATGTATGGTCTTGGTCCTTTTCACCTGACACATGCTTCTCTGAAAATGAGAAGAGTATCAGCTCTGCTATAGGATAGAAATTGAATATATTTATTGAAGTGGATCCATAATAGTCTAGCAGGTCTGTCTGGTGTCCTGCAGAACACGAGTAGATCCTAAACAGAATTCTGTGCAATATTCTATTCTAGCTCTGGAAATGTTTCTTTTTTTAAAAAAAAGTTAAGGTTTTTTTATTTATATATAAGTATTTTGAATACAGTGTATTGTCCGGGCATTTCATTTTACAAAAGGGAAAAAAAAGAAAAAATAACAGATATACTGATAGTAGTAATGATAATACACATAATCATTATAACCGTATTTATTATTAGCTTATTTATGATCCTATTAATTATACTAGCATACTTATAGACAACATTCATGTTTTACTTACACATAACAATGATCTTTCTTTATCTAATTTCTACCTCTTATCTCTACTGTAACCATTGATAAAACCTATTCCACATTGAATATTACTCTGTATCTCCTTTATCTTTTATTTTCATTGTCAATCTATCCATCTCTGCACAATTCAATATTTTCCAAATTATATTTTCATCTGGTGGGGTGTTCTCATTTTTCCAATATTGTGCAAATACAATTCTCGCTGCTGTCAATACATGTAGCTTTAAGTATATAGTCCTTTTATCATAACTTTCTGGTATTATACCTAACAAAAATATTTCTCGCTTTAAATCTATATGCTGCTTAATCATCTTTTCCAGCCATGTGTGTATTTTGGTCCAATATTTTCTTGCTTTCATCCATTTTCACCACATATGATAATAGGTTCTCTGGAAATGTTTCTTAAGTGCAGGCAAAACTACATGTTATACTCACTCTGTGGCACGTTGTAGTTTCTTATTTTCGTAAATAAAACAGTGACACAAGTGATTTGGGGAATTTATATGCTGGGAGGGGGAACAAGGCATGGATAATATGCCTTGTCATATTGTTTATAACAGTATAAGAGGCATGCAATGTATTTCTCTCTTCAATAATTCCCATATGAGTCATTAATCAACCTACAGTTGCTATATTTTATGTAAAAAGCATAATGTATAACATGCTTCTGATAAATCAGTGTGGAAATGCATCCATGAACTGAAAGTTATGTTCTCGAAATGCTCAGTCAAAATGAATATAAAGTATGTTTTTCAGGAGTGGCATTAAAATGCTATAAAGCCTTGCCAACCAGTTAAAGTTGTGTTTATACTGACAGTAAAACATCCTAATTATATTAGCATATCCTGATTTATGGGATTAATAATACCAACCACATTAAGGGCAACAAGAGAAATTGTACAGTTCAAGCCCTTTACTTGGATCAATCTGTCAAGATTAGGAAGGCGAGGAATTTTAGAAGACATTATGACTTTAATCTATATATATAAAAGCAAAAACCACTCACGCCACGATCATGAAATCTCCAGAACCGTAAAGCCTACAAACTTGAAATTTGGCACGTATGTTCCTCTTGGCTTCTAGGTGCTCGCTAAGAAAGGATTTTTCGAAATGACCATCAGATCATTAGTATTTCTTATATACAGTATATAAGAATATATACTGATGCTAAGGAGTTAGACGTTCTACTCCCCCTCCCCACCTGAAAAGAACTCTGTTCCAACTGCCAGTGGGTGTGGCCAGTGCGTGACTCATCTGGCCTGCGGGCTGAGAGTTTAGACATGCTACTCCATGCTAAGGAGTTAGACATTCCACCACCCCCTCCCCACCTGAAAGGGAGAGAAGGGGATAAGATAGGAGAGGCTTCTGTGGGGCAAGCCTGAGGGAGAGAACGGGGTAGGGGAGGATCAATGGGGCCAGTCTGAGGGAAAGAAGGGGGAGAGGAGAGGAGAGGCTTCTGTGAGGCAAGCCTGAGGGAGCGAAGGGGAGAGGAGAGGCTTCTGTGGGGCAAGCCTGAGGGAGAGCAGGGGAGAGGAGAGGCCGATCGTAACTACTCATTAATGTTCAAGCTTTAACTGTCAATTTATCAAGCCCGATCACATAGTTTCGTAATGAAGCACGAGTATCCAGCTACTAGTAATATTGTTATCAGCAATGGAGGTTGATGTAAAAAAAAAAAACAAGGCACAAAACCTTAACCTGGAGGAGGAAATAGAGTGGAATTGTAAAAGGACAAAATTTTAGAATCAATACATGTAATTATGTTCCTTAGGAGAGGGTTTTGTTTGAAAACCACATCTTAGGGTATAAGAAATAAACCTTGTATAAAGACTTCTGTAGTGCCCGGTTGATTCCTACACTATCTGAGTTTTAATAAAAGTACTTATTATTATTTATTAAATTTATCTGCTGTCCATCTCATTTCAAAGTGAATCTGGACAGCTTACAGCATAAAAAACATTTCAATTATCAAATATAAATATTCCAAGCCAGTATTTTAGAGACAACTTTCAGAGACAAAAGAAAACTTCCTTCTTCTCTTGCCTTCTTTTCCAGCTTAGATAACAGCAAGGTTTTTATTTCTTAATATATATTTTATTTCAAATGTAATGAATGTCTGTTCAGAGCAAATCAACAATTCAGCCAACTTGGCCAATTAGTGAAACATTATTGATCAGAGAAATTGAAAGCCTTATCAGCATGCAAACGGCTGTCTGTTATTTTTGTAGCCGTATATTTTAACGCGTGGTTGAACGTCAACTTTGATACATAAATTATAAATAAATGATATAGTAAAGTAAATTATTCTGTTATACTTCATTGTGCAACTTATTGTATGCTGATCTATATCTTCTAACGGTGAGAGCAATTAGCCAATGGAAGAGCTTGCCTTGAGAAGTTGTGGGTGCTCCATCACTGGAGGCTTTCAAAATGAGACTGGACAACCATTTATCTGAAATGGTATAGAGCAGGAGGTTGAAGACCTCCAAGGTCCCTTCCAACTCTATGGAGTCTAACTCATTGTTCTATGTTCTATGTTCTGGTACCTTATGTTCTGGTCATGAAGCAAACATTCCAGGAGATCCAGGAGCAGGGGATTGAACTAGAAGACCTCCAAGCAGTGGTGAAATCCTACCGGTACGCCCCGGTTCGGGCGTACCAGTAGCGCCCCCTGCCGGTGGTTCGGAGAACCGGTAGCGACAGCAGCGCAAGACTCCGCCCACCCGCCTGGATGCCTCCATTTTGTGTTTTTTTTACCCTCTGCGCATGCGCAAAGTGTTCTGCGCATGCGCAGAGGGTGAAAAAGCCCTTGCGCGAGCGGAGCACGGGTGAAAAAGCACACGCGCGCGGGCGGAGCAAGAATTCCGAACCGGTAGAGAAGGTAAGTAGATTTCACTGCTGCCTCCAAGGTCCCTTCCAACTCTGTTCTGTTCTGTTCTGTTGTTCTGTTCTATAGAATAGAAACTTTATTGTCACTTTAAATGTACACTAATCAGCATATATTAAAATGAAATTTCATTGCATTCAGCTCACATATATATGAGTCAGAAAAATATCACAGTCTAGTTCGAATGTATACATATACATGGCGGGGGAGAGGGGGGGAAGAATCCTGCGACTTTACAAGACAGATGGCATAAGGAGCAAAGCTATTCCAGAATCTAGCAATCCTGCTATAGATACTTCAAAACCTCCTCCCAGAGAGGAGCAACAGAAACAGACCACAAAGTGTGTGTGTGTGTGGTCCCTAACAATGCTTCGAGTTCTAAGCACATAGCACTTGTAAGCAGTATCCTGGATAACGGGAAGTGAGCTTCCTATAATCTCCGCTGTCCTCACTACTCTCTGTAGGGACTTTCTATCTGAGGCACTGCTGCCACCAAACCAAACAGGGATGCAGTTTGTTAAAATGTTCTCAATCGTGCCTCTGTAAAAAAGTGGCTAGGACAGGAGAGAGATGTGCTCTCCTCATCCGACGCAGGAAACGCAAACGCTGGTTTGCACGCTTCACTAAAGGTAACGTACTAAGAGACCAAGTCAGATTGTTAGTTATCTGCACCCCCAGATACTTAATACTATTGACCATCTCCACGGCTGTAGCCTTGATACAGAGTGGAGTATGACTATGCCGGCTCTTTCTAAAATCAAGAATATAAAATGAAAAAGCTCTTAGGATAAGGGCAATTAGTAGGGCCCACATGTAGTGGTGCATTCTTCCAATTATAGCGTGGCCCACTGAGGCTGGATTTACAGAGTTGTCAAACTTTTAACAATGTAAGACTTTCAAATGTATTCTTCCTCAGTTCAAAGTAGGTAAGGTCAGTGGTGGGATTCAAATTTTTTACTACCGGTTCTGTGGGCGTGGCTTGGTGGGCTTGGTGGGCGTGGCAGGGGAAGGATACTGCAAAATCCCCATTTCCTCCCGATCAGCTGGGACTCGGGAGGCAGAGAATAGATGGGGGCGGGGCCAGCCAGAGGTGGCATTTGCCGGTTCTCCGAACTACTCAAAAATTCCGCTACCGGTTCTCCAGAACTGGTCAGAACCTGCTGAATCCCACCTCTGGGTAAGATCCACCCGTTTTTATTTATTTAGAGCCTAAAAAGCTTCTGATATTGTTTCTTGAGATTTTCTGAGGTAGCTTTGCCCTACTTTGGGTTTCCTCACACCTCTTAAACAGGGGTGGGTTCTAACTTACCTCACTGCCAGTTTGCTTCCTCCCGCGCTGCGTGGCCGCACCTTGTGGGCATGCACGCGCTTTGCACGTGCGCATGCGCAGTGGCCAAAAAATCCGGAAAAAATTCCCCCCCAAAAAAAGCCAAAAACAAGATGGCGACGCATGCGCAGTGCCAGAAACTCGGCTTTTGCGCATGCACAGAAGAAAAAAAACCAGAAAAAAATTCAAAAAAAAAATTCAAAAAAAAATTCAAAAAAAAAGATGGTGGCGCCCACGGACCGGCACCGACCGAACTGGATCCATGATGTCACTGTGACATCACCAGCAGGTCACTACCAGTTTGGGCGAACTGGTCCGAACCGGGAGGAACCCACCTCTGCTCTTAAACCATGGATGATTATTAATGGGTATTCTCTCCTTGGTTCAGTTCAGCGGGATTAGAACTCACAGTCTTCTAATGATTGGCCCAAAGTCACCCAGCTGGCTTTTATGGCTAAGGCGGGATTAGAACCTACAGTCTCCTGATGATTGGCCCAAAGTCACCCAATTGGCTTTTATGGCTAGAACTTAACAGTCTCCAGGCTTATAACCAGAGGTGGGTTCCTCCTGGTTCGGACTGGTTCGCCCGAACCTGTAGCGACCTGCTGGTGACATCACGATGATGTTACCAATCCGGTTTGGTCAGTGCCGGTCCGTGGGCACCATCTTTTTTTTGAATTTTTTTTGGGGGGGGGGATTTTTTTTGGGTTTTTTTTCTTCTGCGCATGCACAGAAGCCGAGTTTCCGGCACTGCGCATGCATCGCCATCTTGTTTTCGGCTTTTTTGGGGGGGGGGATTTTTTTTATTTTTTTGCAATGCGCATGAGGCGCGCCCACGCAGGTGTGCCCACGCGGCGCGGGAGGAAGTGAACCGGCAGCGAGGTAAGTTAGAACCCACCCCTGCTTATAACCTATTGCCTTAATTACTAGACCAAACTGGTTCTCTATGGATTAAGATACATTAAAAATGGATAATATATAGATTACTCTACAGATTGGAGTAAATCAGCCCGGATCATAATAATAAGCTATAAAAGGATAAGAATTGTGGTTTTAAGTTATGTTCTGACATCTTTATTTCTATTAGCAATAATAGTTGAATAGACATCTTTTTAGGAAAGTTTTTCAGCAGATACATTTGAACTAACCCTTACTGTAAGATCATACAAATGTTTTGGTTTATTAACCAACTGTTTCAGACCGATGGTGTGGTAGATAATCGGTTTCTTGCTGTTTTTGTCTTCTGTTCACAGCCTGTAATAAGCTGTCTATCTAGAGTTATCTCATTTTGATGCAAATGAAAGAAGATTTGAACAGATGGTCTAAAATTCCATTGAGTATTTGGGGTAAAACAAATGAGTTTAAGACAAATTTAACTATGGTGTTGATTTAACATGTTAGGAGGTCTTCTTACATTTATTTCATCACCTTGTTTCCAACAGGTTTACGGGACACAGAATATATTCCTTTGGCAAGGTCATGCTGCAAGATATTAATTTTGCAAATTGAAATTTTATCAACCTGTTGAGAGAGGTGGATCGAACATTCCCATCTTATAAAGCTCATCACGCAGCATTCATCCCAGCTGGAATTTTTAAAAAAAATAATAATTCAATACCTTAGGTTTTGCAGGTAGTCCTTAACTTACAACAGTTCGTTTAGTGACTGCTCAAGGTTACAACAGCACTCAAAAAAGTGACTTATGACCATTTTGCACACTTACGACCATTGCAGCATCCCCATGGTCATGTAATCAAAATTCAGGCGCTTGGCAACTGACTCATATATATGACGGTCGCAGTGTCCCGGGGTCATGTGATCCCCCTTTGCGACCTTCTGACAAGCAAAGTCCATGGGGAAGCCAGATTCACTTCACAACTGTGTTACTAACTTAACAACTGCAGTGATTCACTTATCAACTGGGCAAGTAAGGTTGTGAAATGGGGCAAAACTAACTCTTCCTTAGCAATAGAAAATTTGGGGTCAATTGTGGTCATCAGTTGAGGACTACCTGTATCTCGGTTGCTGTGGATATTTTATTTTAAAAAATTATTGGTTTTAAAATGTTTGTATTGGTTTGTTATATGTATTGTTACATTGGGGTGGAGTCGGGATGACTGAATGGATCTGAGCATTTACTGGCCGGATGCCCTCCCTGATGCTTATAGGGAGTTCACAGCAAATATTTATTCTTGGTGCCCTGAGAGAGAAACATCTGCCACTGCCAAGGATTGAATTCTTGCCCCACTGAGTGTGAGGCAAGCATCTTCCCCTCTAGGCCACTGTGCCACTCAAATATAGAAATTGAATAAATAAATAAATACATAGTCACAGATAAAATTCTGACGATGTGCCCATGTACATTCAAGGTGGTATGGAAAACAGAATTTTCTCTTTCTTTTTTTGCCATGTTGTACTAACTGTTCTTTAGGGTAATCTAGACTCTATTTTAAGTATAAATTGTTAGAATTGGCACCTTATTTTATAATTACCGTATTTTTCGGAGTATAAGACGCACTTTATATTCAGTCTTATACACCGAATACAGCCATTTTTGGCCTCCAAAAACCCTGCCCCACGCGTCCTGGGCTGGGGGGACAAAAATGAGCAAAAAATGGGGCATTTTTCACAAAAACTGGCACATTTTTTGCAAAAAACGGGGCATGCAGAGGGTTTGGGAGGCCTGTAGAGTGATCCTGGGGGCTGGGGGGGGGCAAAAACGAGCAAAAAAGGGGCATTTTTTGTGAAAAAGGGGACGTTTTTTGCAAAAAATGGGGCGTTCAGAGGGTTTGGGAGGCCTGTAGAGTGATCCTGGGGGCTGGGGAGGGCAAACACTTTTTTTGTTTGTTTACCTCTTCAAAATTGTGGTGCGTCTTATACTCCAGTGCATCTTATAGTCTGAAAAATACAGTAATTTCTGGTTCGTAAATGGATATGATGGAGGAGGGCCGGAATGGGACTTTTCAGCTCGTACCCTTGGCCATGCCTGTTTCACCTCCAGGGTTTCGCCTCTGCGTTATTATCCAAAAGCTTTTCTCCTTGGCTGGCCCTCCCCCATCCTTTAGCCCCAGCAAATGGGCCACGACCCCTCCGTCCCAGTCCCTTCGCCGCGGCCCATTCGTCGAAGTACAGTTCGCGTCGGGCGTTTGGCCGCCCGGGACAGTAGTTTGAAATAGAGATTGTTACGTGCCAATTCCTGGAGGAAACGGGGTGGCATTTAAGTGAAGAAGGAAAAGGATTTATGAAGGATTTAGATCTTCATTCAGTTTTTACTGAGACATATGTGTTTCCAATGCTTAACAATTAAATGCTTAAAAGGAAAATACTTTTATGTCTGTAGAATAACAGGTTTCCACTTATTTATTACTATCCCCTTCATTATCTACATACTATTTTATATTTGAATTCTCTTATTCCTTACAGCTTTACATTTACGCCCCCCACCTCTGCTCTTCCACCCCCTCCCTTCTCCTAACAAGCGCAGCACCCCAAAGCAGCACCTCGCCCAAAGCCCTCGAGCCCATTGGCTGGCTGCGAACTGTCCCGGGCGGCCAAATGCCCAACGGGAACTGTACTTCGATGAAAGGGCCACGGCGAAGGGACTGGGACGGAGGGGTCGTGGCCCCTGTGCTGCGGCTAAAGGATGGGGGAGGGCCAGCCGAGGAGAAAAGCTTTTGGATAATAACGCAGAGGCGAAACCCTGGAGGAGAAACAGGCACGGCCAAGGGTACAAGCCGAAAAGTTCTAGACCCATGAGGGCTATGTTCAGGATGGCTGCGAATGGAATTTGCCTTGGATACCTCAAATCTAAATGGCATACCCAAATCGAATCAGACTGAATATTTTCTGGAATTTCAAGTATAATCTTTACATTGGGGGGGGGGGCGCTCAAAGAAAAATAATCTTTCTTTGTTTGAAAGGGTCTTAGCCTCTAGTTTTTCAATGTGTCATGGATGCAAATTAAAATAATATTGTTCATTGGGAGAAAAACTATTCCAGCTAGAAAAAAGCATTTTGCCTTGATTAAAAATCAAAGAGAACTTTTGCCCGTATCCCTAATTAATATTTTGCCTGCATATAAGATAGCAATATCAGACTAGAGTATGAAGATAAAATCTCTGGAGAATTTACTTGGAAGTGGAAAAAATAACCAACATACCTGCTCCATGTGTTGAGTTTACTGTGTCTTCCCCTGCAAATATTTAGCTAAATATATAAATGTGGCAGAATATACATATATATGATGTTACAGCATCCCTACGGTCACGTGATCAAAATTCAGAGGGTTGGCAACTGACTTGTATTTATGACGGTCGCAGTGTCCCCGGGTCACGTGATCCCCTTTTGCGACCTTCCGACAAGCAAAGTCAATGGGGAAGCCAGATTCGCTTAACAACCATGTGACTGGACAATTGCAGTGACTCACTTAACAACTGTGGCAAGAAAGGTGGTGAAATGGAGCAAAACTCACTAGGCAAATATCTCAACAATAGAAATGTTGGGCTCAATTGTGATTGTAAGTCAAGGAATACATGTACAGTGTTTGTTTGGGTTATCTTAGGGTCTGCATAGATTAAGCATATTTCTGCTTATGTATTTAGGGGATTGGAGGCTAAAACATATAAAGAACGGTTGCTGGAATTGGGTATGTCTACTCTGATGAGAAGAAGGACTAGGGGTGACATGATAGCAGTGTTCTCATATCTCAGGGGTTGCCACAGAGAAGAGGGAGTCAAGCTATTCTCAAAAGCACCTGAGGGCAAGACAAGAAGCAATGGGTGGAAACTAATCCAGGAGAGAAACAACCTAGAGATACAGAGAAATTTCCTGACAGTTAGAACAATTAATCAGTGGAACAACCTGCCTCCAGAAGTTGTGAATGCTCCAACACTGGAGGCTTTTAAGAAGAGACTGAACAGCCACTTGTCTGGAATGGTATAGGGTTTCCTGCCTGAGCAGGGGGTTGGACTAGAAGACCTCCAAGGTCCCTTCCAACTCTGTTATTCTATTCTAATACATTAAGATCCTCAAGGTAAGCCAACAATAATCAGTAATGTATTTGGCAGTGTTTATCTATATTTTATTTGCATGCAGTATAGAAAATAAGACAAGGTTGGACAGGTTCAAAAGCACCCATTTTCCTGCCTGAACGGTTCAATGCTTAAACAATAGCGAGCGGGAGGCTCGGGCGCACATTTTGCCAGTGGAGAAAGAACAATTGGCTATACCGTATTACCGCAATCTAGTTTTAAATGTTCGGGATTCATTTTGCTAATTGAACGAGCAGATGGCAATGGTAATTCAAAGATATAGAGAGCAATTAGTCTCTAGGATCATGGAGCTATCCTGGAAAGTGCATGCTTATTGCTAAAAGGAACAATTATGTAATCGGGTAAAGGATTTGCAAGCCACTGTGCAACCATAATCGAAAGCTAACATACAACCTGTGCTTGAAGCAAGGGAGTAAGTAAACGAATGGGTGGGGAACAAGAAGATCCTGTGATGGATGAAAAGTTTACACAATTATTGTGGGTAATAACTGTAACACAGAAAAGGGGCCATTCCCTTGAGGAAGACAATGACAACAGAGAGAC
>QLTV01003131.1:943893-960237 GCA_003457575.1 Thermophis baileyi | reverse complement strand
GCATAGCATATCATATCATAGAATAGAATAGAATAGAATAGAATAGAAAATATAGAATGGAATGGAATGGAATGGAATGGAATGGAATAGAATAGAATAGAATAGAATAGAATAGAATAGAATAGAATAGAATAGAATAGAATAGAATAGAATAGAATAGAATAGAATAGAATAATCAAATCAAATTCTTTATTGGCCAAGTGTGATTGGACACAGAAGGAATTTGTCTTCGGTGCATAAGCTCTCATTGTACATAAAAGCTAAAAGTGATAAATCATGATCATAGTCATCATAAAAATACATTCATCATAAATCATAAGATACAATTAGTGGTAGTCATAGGATACTAAACTAAGCAATCAACATAAATTGTACTAGGAAATTAAATAAAACAATATAAATCATAAAGATACAAGCAATTTTTTGCTGGTGTTATTTTACTGATACAATTAGTAATTATTTTAATTACAATTATTTTACTAATTTTAAAAGGTACTCAAGTATTATATATAAGGTAAAGGTAAAGGTTCCCCTCGCACATGTGTGCTAGTCGTTCCCGGCTCTAGGGGGCAGTGCTCATCTCCGTTTCTAAGCCAAAGAGCCAGCACTGTCCGAAGACATCTCCGTGGTCATGTGGCCGGCATGACTAAACGCCGAAGGCGCATGGAATGCTGTTACCTTCCCACCAAGGTGGTCCCTATTTTTTCTACTTGCATGTTTTACATGCTTTCGAACTGCTAGGTCGGGAGAAGCTGGGACAAGTAATGGGAGCTCATTCCATTACGCAGCGCTAGGGATTCGAACCGCCAAACTGCTGACCTTTCTGATCGACAAGCTCAGCGTCTTAGCCACTGAGCACCGAGAAGGGGAAAAAAAGTATGTAATGAGTATATAAAAGAATGAAATGAGAAATTAACTGATAAATATGTGAAATGTCTATATGGAAAGATAAATTAAAAAAAATTCAAAAAAAAATAATGTCCAATTAACTGCAAAGGTGCATTTTTTAATAGGGGAGCTTTTCAAATTCAGAACACTTCCCTGCAACACTAGGCGGTTCGAATCCCTAGTATAGGTCTCCTGCATGAGCAGGGGGGTGGACTAGATGACCTCCAAGGTCCCTTCCAACTTTGTTACTGTTAAAGCCAATTTTAAATACTGTTAAAACACAAAGCAAACAAAACACTCGGCTTCCTAATTCCGTTGTGTTTTATACAATCAAATTTATCTTGGCATGACCCTCATCTTCACCAATCAGCTAATCAAAAGCACCAACACCTGCAGCCGGCTGTGTTTGTGGCGTTACCGGCATACATAATACCCTGTTTGAGAGATTCAAAGCATATTGTGCGGCTAGGTGACTCATACATCACACCCTGATCGCAGCCGCACCAGATCCGATTCATATTAATTAGATGGCCAAGCTTTTAGAAATATCTTTTTGAGTAAGTCATTGGCATTGTTAATTCGCCCATTCTCCGGTGTCATTGTGGCGATAATCAAAATAGATGGCTCTCCTCAATCTTCGCTACCTATTCCCTCGGAAAACACATTTGTGAGCAGGTAGTGTAGCCTTCCTGACGGTCTCTTATTCCGCTTAATAATTCCGAATGCGAGGGAGAAATCACGTGTTACAGGTGGCTGTCAAAGAGATGGCAAAAACAGCTCTTTGAATCTGGGAAAGTAGTTCACCACCACGGCAAAAGGAAGATGACAACACAGTAGCAAAACAACAATTGATGATACCGACAGAGATGGCGCACATAGTACCTATTGTAAAATTGGGTGCCCATAATCCGGACGGTTAGCCACAATCAATTCAAGCCAAAGGCGTACTGGAAAAGCGTAGTTTTGACAGCCTTGCTTAATTTTTTAATGTGTGCCAGTGTGTTTACAGAAAAAAAAAGTGACAATAATCCTGTCTTGTCCTGTTCCTGTTCCTGTCCTGTCTTATCTTGTCTTATCCTGTTCCTGTCCTGTCCCTGACCTGTCTTGTCCTGTTCCTGCAAATAATAAAATAAAAGCGAACATCTGGACAGGGACGGTAGGCACGCTGGTGCGCTTATGCACCAGTCCTGTCCTGTCCTATCTTGTCTTATCCTGTTCCTGTCCTGTCTTATCTTGTCTTACCCTGTCCCTGTCCTGTCTTGTCCTGTTCCAGTCCTGTCTTTTCTTGTCTTATCCTGTTCCTGTCCTGTCTTACCCTGTTCCTGTCCTGTCTTATCTTGTTTTACCCTGTTCCTGTCTTGTCCTGTTCCTGTCCTGTCTTATCTTATCTTACCCTGTTCCTGTTCTGTCCCTGTCCTGTCCTGTTCCTGTCCTGTCTTATCTTGTCTTGTCTTACCCTGTTCCTGTCCTCTCTTGTCCTGTTCCTGTCCTGTCTTATCTTGTCTTATCCTGTTCCTGTCCTGTCTTGTCTTGTCTTATCCTGTTCCTGTCCTGTCTTATCTTGTCTTACCCTGTTCTGTCTTATCTTGTCCTGTCCCGTCCCGTCCCGTCCCATCTCATCTTATCTTATCTTATGGAACACAAGAAGTTATTGAGTCAGACTTATTTCTGGAGGAAGTGTGTTCCATAGCATGATAGCCAAATTTTGTTGAAAATGTCATTTAATTGTCTAATAGGAAGTTCAACACTGAAATGATTGTTTTATTGTTTTATTAGTTATTATTTAGCTCCTTCTTTGAAAGATAGGGATGCTTGATACACACACACACACACACACACACACACACACACACACTGTTAAGTGAGTTTTGCCCCATTTTGTGACCATTCTTGCCACAGTTGTTAAGTTAGTAACATGGTTGTTAAGTGAATCTGATTTCCCCATTGACTTTGCTTGTCTGAAGATTACAGGGGATCACTTGACACAGGGACACAAATGTAAGTCAACTGTCTAGCATCTGAATTTTGATCACGTGACCATGGGAATGCTGCAACGATTGTACAGGTAGTCCTAGACTTACGACCACAACTGAGTCCAAAATTTCTATTGTTAGGTGAGATGTTTGTTAAGTGAGTTTGGCCCCATTTTACGACCTTTCCTGCCACGGTTGTTAAGTGAATCACTGCAGTTGATAAGTTAGTAACCCGGTTGTTAAGTGAATCTGGCTTCCCCATTGACTTTGCTTGTCAGAAAGGAGATCACACGACCCTGGGACACAACAACGGTCATGAATAGGAACCAGTTCTCAAGCATTTGAATTTTGATCACATGGTCATGGGGAACGCTGCAAAGGTCCTAAATGTGAAAAACAGTCATAAGTCACTTTTTTCAGTGCCGTCGTAACTTTGAACGGGTCACCAAATGAACTGTCGTAAGTCAAGAACTACCTGCATTACAAGTTTATTTCATTCTACCTATACACAAGAATCTGATCTACTAACAGTCAAGGCGAATTGATGCCAGATAAGAGACTTCAAGGGGAGCTGGACTTCGGTCTCTTATGGGAACGTAGAGATTCCAAACTGATGATGCATTTGACCCTGCCCTCAGGCTCAGCCTGGTCATCTCCTACAGTTACTATTCCAGTTGTGCTTCTTCTCTGGATCACCTTGCAAGACCGACACAGATATTTTGTGAGCAGGTCAGTGGTTAGCATTGGGCAGCCTCAAAACTGAATAAATAAATACAAAATATCTCATGCCTTAATCTCCTTGGCTTATTCTTTTGCGCTCCAGTCTTTTTTTGTGCTTTGAGCAACACTGTTTACTCCCTCAAGGGAATAGCTTAATGGGAATGTATGCATGTTCTTTTTCTGTTAAGATCCGTTAAGGAGTAATTGCTAAGGAAAATACAAAACAAGCTTTCAGATACAGACTGTACAAATCTTCGGGAGAAGATATGTTACAGCCAGTGGTGGGATTCAAATAATTTAACAACCGGTTCTCTGCCCTAATGACCAGCTGGGTGGGCGTGGCCATGCTGGGCGTGGCCAGGGGGTGTGATAGGCAGCACTTGGCTTCCTGCACCCACCTGGGAGCAAAAATGGGCCTCGGGGGGGAACATGCCGCCCCCCCGCACCCCATTTTGGGCCTAGTACGCCTCCATGCAGCCTCCTGGGAGCAAAAACGGGCCGTGGGGGGGACGTGCTGCCCCCCCCCCGTGCCCCATTTTGGGCCTAGTAGGCCTCCATGCAGCCTCCTGGGAGCAAAAATGGGCCTCGGGGGGGGGACACGTGCCCCCCGTGCCCCATTTTGGGCCTAATAGGCCTCCCTGCAGCCTCCTGGGAGTGAAAACGGGCCACAGGGGGGTCGCGCCACACCCCCCAGTGCCCCATTTTGGGCCTAGGAGGCCTCCCTGCACTTACATGGGAGCCAAAATGGGGTGCGTGGGGACTCCTGGAAGGGGTGGGGAGGGGAGGGGCGGGGCCAGACAACAATTTAACTACCGGTTTGTCCGAACCGGTCCGAACCGGCTGAATCACAGCTAGGTGACATTACTTATGATAGCATCTGATAGTTTTCTTTTCATGGTTGGTAAAATCATAAAGCAGGTCTAGTAAAGTTCATCATTGCTTATTTCAGCTGAGATCCACAGAACCGTACATTCTTCAAAGTTTTTCATTTTTCACGATCATGAAGAATTCATTTAGGGTTTTCCCCCCCCCTCCCCTTGATGGTTTCTTCCTAATTTTATTTATTATCATCATCAGGTTTCTTGACAAAAGGTGCTTTGAATTGTACAGGTCCTCGACTTACGTCCACAATTGAATCCAACATTTCTGTTGTTAAGTGAGACATTTGTTAAGTGAGTTTGGCCCCATTTTACGACCTTTCCTGCCACAGTTGTTACTGAATCACTGCAGTTGTTAAGTTAGTAACCCAGTTGTTGAGTGAATCTGGCTTCCCCAGTGACTTTGCTGGTCAGAAGGTCGCAAAAGGCGATCACGTGGCCTTGGGACACAGCAACGGTCATAAGTATGAACCAGTTGCCCAGCATCTGAATTTTAATCATGTGATCATGGGGATGCTGCAAAGGTCGTAACTGGGAAAAATGGTCATAAGTCACTTTTTTCAGTGCCGTCGTAACTTTGAACGGTCGCTAAATGAATTGTTGTAAGTCGAGGGTTACCTGTAATTATGTTATGATCTGGATATTATACTGCAGTATTGTATAAAGAAACTGTAGATCTCTGTTGTGAATTCTAACTTCTAGTCTAGTTCGTGGTATCAGGAGGGAAAGACCAGGTAGCTATCATTTTAAATTAATACAAAACATAATATGAAACTCCAATTAAATTTGTTTTTAAATTCCACAGGTAGGACTAACTGGAAATAGTGACCACTCAGGGTCTGAAAGATACATGTGTCAACGTCCCGACTGATGATCCCAAACCAAAGCAAGCACACTCGAGACCGGCCAATGTCTCAGTGCAAAACTTTATTTGGTATCATTTCGGCACTACTGAAGGCAAAACCAGCTCTACCTAATTCCCGTGCAAACCCTCGTAGTTATAATATAGAGTTCCCCCTCCCCCCTATTAGAGCAGGTCACATTGTCCAGTTCAGTGTCATTGAATTATTATGAGAAAGACTCTCTGGTTTTGACTGACACCTGCTGATGTGTCCTTGGTGCTCATGGTTCTCCTCCTTGAAGTCTGGAGCCTACAGTCCTTCTCGCCCTTCTCTCCCGCCTTATCCGTTGGCATGTTGAGAAGCGATAATGGCTGCAATAGCATAAGCACTAGGAGCCATGCGGTGATGACAGCCATAGGTAAGGTGATAGAATACACTCAGTACATTGTCCAAACACGCTTTTGAAATGGTAGTTTAATTGAATTTGAGGTGGGGGGGACTGATTTCAGGGACTGCCCCACCCTGCAAAAACTGTTTATAGCCTCTTTCTCTATCAATCTCTATTGAGATTCCCTCCCTGATGTAGAAGTAGTGGAAGACCCTGGGGTGGAGTCAAAAGAGGAATCAGCCTAGAATCGCTACATAGTCACAAATGGTTCAAATTCAATCTCTCTTGAATTCTATTATCTACTATCCAGCGCCAATATAGTGCTGTTAGTTGATTAGATTCCTGTTCTGGGGCCTGAGCAATAAATCAGTTTAATTGGAACTTGTGGCCCTGATCTTTTGTGTCTGACACTCTTTCCTTTAAAAGTGCTCTTCCTTTCTCATGTTTTTTTTTTGTTCTCCCACTTTTCATTATGTTCACTTTTTCTTTCCTGTCTCCTCCTCAGCTGACGAGGAAGCTGTTTCCAAGCAGGACTGAGTCATTCCAGGGTGGATTTAAGTAGATCCGTAGCATAGGCTGATTACAATAAGCCACTTTACTTTGAAACTTTGAGGAAGAGCTAAAGAAAACTGAAGATGGCCCTGCTGAGGTAGAATGTTCGTATTTTTTTGCAGGAGGGTTGCGAATTGTTATACTGACTCAGCTGATCTGAAAAAGCAAACGATCTGGATTTGGGTAAGTCGTTCTGCCAAAATGAGATTGCTGGGATGAATTGTAATATTTCGGGATGCATTTAGCGGAATGGCACCTTGAGCAAGTGGAAAGGACACTCAGAAAAGAAAGGAACTATTCCTTTTAAACACACAGACCCTGGCATAACATAGCACTTGGAGCAGATATAATTTATAATGTCTTTTTAAGTTCTCTACCACCCGACTGGCTCTCGTCCCTTTTAGAGTTTAAATGTGCAGAAATTAGCAAGTCTTGTTTTAAACCAGGGGTGTCAAACTCAAGGCCCGGGGGTCGGATCCAGCCTGCAGGGTGCTTAGATCTGGTCCACGGTGCCGCCCTGGAAACAGTGAACGAGCAGCCCGCGGTGCCTCTGCCAGCGAAAACGGAGCTCAGGAGGGCCGTGGGCGGCCCTTGTGAGCTCCGTTTTCACTGGCAGAGGGTTGCAGGAGGCCGTCACAGCCAAAAATGGAGCTCGGGAGCCCGTTTTTGCTGGCAGAGCGCTCAGGCCACCACAGGCGCCCCTGGCAGGAGTGACATCGAGCTGGCCACTCCCACCCTGGCCACGCCCACCCCGGCCCCCCAAGGTGAAACACAACGGCCCTGACACGGCCCTCAATGAAATCGAGTTTGACACCCCTGTTTTAAACAATGCTTTTGAATATCATAATTTGCTCGTTGCTACAGCAAGTCCTTAACTTACAACCATTCATTTACAGGTAATTCTCAACTTACAATAGTTCAATCTGTGACTATTTGAAGTGACAACGGCACTGGAAAATGGGACTTATGACCCTGTTTCACACTTACGACCGTTGCAGCATCCCCAGGGTCAAATGATCAAAATTCAGACACATGACAACTGGCTCATAATTATGACGGTTGAGGAGTCCCGGGGTTACATGATCCCCTTTTGCAACTTTCTGACAAGTAAAGTCAACGGGGAAGCCAGATTCACTTAACAACCGTGTGACCAACTTAACAACTGCAGGGATTCACTTCACAACTGTGGCAAGGTCGTAAAACGGGGCAAAACTCACCTAACCATTATCTTGTTTAGCAACCGAAATTCTGATCCCGATTGTGAGGACTACCCATATGCTAATGTTCCTTGGACATTTGCATTTCAACTCTTACAAGAACATAAAGGCCTATTGAATTACTTTCTTAGCCCTTCTTGGTAGAAATAGAATCACTTTATTGTCACTTTGAATGTACACTAATCGGCATACATTAAAATGAAATTTCGTTGCATACAGCTCTCAAAGGGTCACCACCTCCAATATACACTACATAAACATGACAAAATAAATAAATACAAAATTATGCATATACACACATATATTCTAAGACACGGAGGAACAACACATTCTAGTTTGGATGTATACATGTACATGGTGAGAAAATCGAATCTTGCGAGTTTACCAGACGGATGGCATAGGGAACAAAGCTGTTACAGAATCTGGTAGTCCTGCTAGAAATACTCCGAAACCCCCTCCCAGAGGGGACCAACAGAAGCAGGCCATGAAGTGGGTGGTGTGGGGTCTCTAAAATGCTTCGAGCTCTAAGCACATAGTGCTTATAAGCAGTATCCTGAATAATGGGAAGCGAGCTTCCTATAATCTTCTCGATTGTCCTCACCACTCTCTATAGGGACTTTCTATCTGAGGCGCTGCTGCCACCAAAGGAGAATGAATAGGAAGTAAAAATGTCAGTTCATCCATACCAGGGATAAAATGTGGATTTTAAAAAAAGCACTGCCTGGGATTCTTTTTAAGGCCAGAACAAAAGCCACAAGTTTTAATGAAGTTTTTTCCCCCTTTTGTACTGCAATGTTTCTTTCATTGCACTGAAACCATTTCTAGGCAGCAGATACGAAGGTTCAGCGGTGGGCGGTATTCGCCACATTTCCTGTGGCTTGATTATCTCCCTGTCAGAATGTGCCACATAATTCATAATAAAACATCTATTTTATGTGTCTTCTCAAACGACGGTGTCTCTCAACACTTGGTTTTTAATAAAAATAAAAATTAAACATCCTGAAATTGCAAATCGGTGAGGGTATTTGTTGCTAAGTTTTTTTTTGCAAGTCTTGGGAACAAAAGGAACCATTTTCTTTCTTTCTCTCTGTAATTATTCCTCTGTGTTCTTGTTTCATATTCTTCCGACTCTTCCGTTGAATTAAAGAGGCGACGGAGGGATGAGTAAGAGGCTAGGATTTTCAAGGGTTTTTTTTTTAATCTTTATCGCAGCTTCTCCATTCCTAAAAGAAATCTAAGTGAAATCTCAGAAAAATAGGAACAAGTTGATTGTGCTTCCTTCCGGCTGTGTCAACCACTCATACTGATTCATGATGGTGTAGCCCAGGGGTGAAATGCTACTGGTTTGGACCGGCTCGGGAGAACTGTTAGCGGACATGTGGCATGGTTCGCCGAACCGGTAGAGACGGCTGGCTGGCCATGCCCCCAAACCGGTCCCCCGGTCACCGCTCGCTCGCTCGCCCTGCCCCGCCCAGTCTCTGCTCTGTAGCTTGCCTGCCTGAAGCGCTGTGCCCCTAATCTGCCTGCCAGGTAAGCCTGCAAAGTCGCAGCCTACCTAGCTGCCCCTGCCCCCCACACCATCCCAGCCTGCCTTCCCTACTCCATTCCCTGCAGCCCGCAGCCCCGACATCCTTGCCTGCCTTCCACGCGGCCTTCCCGGCGGTCCCCCACACCCGCTTGTCTTCCGAGGTCGGCGTCCAGCCCGGCCCAGCCAGTGGGTAGGCGGGCGGCCCTTGGTGGAAATGCAGATGCTGAGAGGGGCGGTGGCAGTGCTCCAGGAGGGCAAGCGGACGTCCCGGGGCTGCTGCACATGTGCCCGCCCCGTTTCTGCAAAGGCAGAGCCCCCCCTGCAGGGCGATCCAAAGAGGAGAGGGGGATGCTGCAGAAAGGGCTGTCTTCCACCCGGGCCCGCGTGCCTCCCATGCTGGGTCTGTGGGGCTTGGGGCTCCGAAGCAGCCCACTGGTTTCCCACCCGGCCACCTGCCTGCTCTCTTTGTGGATCAGCCCGGCCGACCGCCGGCGCCACTCTGGGAACTCGGCCCGCGGAGTCGCTTCCCGCCAGCGAAGCGGAGCGAGAGGTGCGGAAGCCGCCAGCGGCCACCCGGCCTACAGCCCCCCGTGTGGGGAGAGGGCCAGGCCTCGCCGTGCCACCGTGGAGCTTTCCCTTCGGCCTGGGCAGCGACAATTACCCAGGCGAGCCAGTGCGGGTAGTCCTTCATCTTCACCAGGTCGCCGCACTTGTAGTCGTGCGGCCAGCCGGAGCGGAACATGGTGCAGGCGGAGAGGCTGATGCAGCCCCCACCGAGGCCATCCTGGCCGAGCGATCGCCGTGCCTCCCCAGCAACAGGGGCGCCGGGGGCGCCTTGCCCACCTTCACCGCCTCCATGCGCTGCACGTGGAAGGGGCCAGTGCTGCCGCTCTCACCACCCTCCCTCCCCGCCTGGCTGCAGACGTCCGCCTGCCCAAAGCAACCTCCCGAAGCAACCCCACCGCCGTTCGCTTTCGTTTTATGGCGGGAGAAGGACTGGCCCAAGTTCCTCCCCAACCTCCTCATCGTCCAAGTCTGCCACCAGCTCCGGTGGCAGCTGGCGGGCCACAACACTGCCAGCTATCTTAGCCAGTTGGAGTCGGCAAACCATCGGAAAGCATTTTCACTCACACAGTGCCATGCACTTCCATTGGCCATCCTGTACGGCAAGTATAAAAAGATACCATTGACTGAAAGACTCTGTTCTTGTGGCTCAGGAGAGGTGGAGACCGTTGGTCACAAACTCCTTCAATGTTCCTTTTACAGAGAGATTTGGAAAAAACATATTCTGCTAATAACTGCTAGGTATCCTGGCCGTTCCGACACTGCTTATCTCCAGTAGCTACTTAAGGACGAACAGTCAGAAATTACAGCGCAGGTAGCTAGATTCCGAACCACAGCACTGGGGATTCGTCGGAAACACGTTTCTAATCCACCATAGTTATTTTATACAACAAATGTGACAAACCCATTGCACTGCTTATTCCTTTCCCTTTTAGTATTAAACTGACTACGGGCCACACAGTTTATGGATTGTAATTTTAGTATAGTTGTTAGGCCATGTGTAATTGACTGACTGGATTTGATCATAGATTTTATCTGTTATTTATTAGTTTATTCTAGAATTTTTAATTGCATATTTACTGCGTGTTTCTATTTGTTCTGGTCTCTGACTGTAAGAAACTGAATTGAATTGAAGCCCCTTCTTGCTGAGTCAGCAACAGAATATTTAGCTAGGTTCTGATTGCAGAATGTTTTTCTCCTTTAAGTGATGCTAATGACAAAGAGGCCCAATCAATGCCTGTATTCCAGATTGGATTTCTAGAGCACAGAAAGCGAAGATATTTGCGTCAAGTAATCTTCCTGAAGCGCCTTCTTTAAAAAGGTTGGTCTTAAACTTCCGATAAGGGTAGTAGTGGGCAGAAGGAGGGCTGATATGCCACAAAGCTAACAGGAGACAATAAAGAGAGAGAGATTGTATCAAGTCTCACTTCTAGACCCTGAGCAACAAGGACAAAGGGGGAAGCACCTGGTTTAAAACAGCGCCCACCGACAGAGTCATGCACGCTCTCCATTGAAACTCAAATGGAAGCCCCTGAATAGCTGGGAATTACTGCGGCTAAACAAAGGCTGACCCCTGGGCCTTCCCTGCAACTGATATAGAATCGCCTAGCAATCAATGCAGACGAGAGCCTTGTATCGTGCGAGGACGTTGTAATTATTCCCATTTACCTTTAGAAAATATTTACTTGCAATCAGGCCTATGGTAGTACAAAGACCAAATGCGTGTGTGTGCGTGCGTGCGTGCGTGTGTGTGTGTGTTTCCAACCAGATGAACAGATGGATCATCGCCGGCGCCAACAAATCTTAGTGCCCCAAATTTTTTACACGGAAAGTCACCTACCGCTATTGCCGCAATCAGCGCAAGAGATGAGCTCCTCGGGTTTCTTTTCTCGGTTTTGTTCTTTTGTACCAAGGCAGAAACTGCAGATTGGGATTGGTTCAGCAACTGGCTGCAAGGGGAGGGAGAGAGGAAGAGGAGAGAGAGAGAGAGAGAGAGAGAGAGAGAGAGAGAGGGAGGAGAGAGAGAGAGAGAGAGAGAGAGATGTTGCTTTGGCATTAAAAACAACCAAAAGCAGAACTATAAAACCTTCACGAGAGCCGGTTGAACTGCACAAAATAATAGGTTTTAGGTCTGAGAAATTCTTCTTCAAGTTTGAGAGATAAAAATAGGATGGAGGGGACAGGAAAGAGGTAAAAGGATATATGGCATGAGAGAGCAACAATAGCAGAATGAATTCGTTGTAATACATGCAATAAAAATATGACAGGGGTCTACCCTTGCGAGCTGCATGGTGGGGCAGGGGTGGGCTTCAAAAATTTTAGCAAGGGGTTCTCTGCCCGGTTGCTGGGTGGGCGTGGCCTAGTCGGCCTCCAGCATCACAGCGGGGGGGGGCATTTTTGCCCTCCCCAGGCTCCAGAGGCTTTCCTCGAGCCTCCGGGAGGGCAAAAACGGCCTCCCCAGGCTCCGGAGGCCCTCTGGAGGCCAGAAACAGCCCGTTTCCGGCCTTCCTGAACTTCTGGTAGGCCTATTTTTCGCCCTCAAGTCTCCGCACGCGCCCTGCATTTACCTGCATCCAAAATGGGCCACGTGGGGACTCCTGGGAGGGGAGGGGTGGGGCAGGGTGGGCGGGGCCAGCCAGGAGTGGGATTTGAGGGTTCTCCAAACTGCGCAGAATCTTAGCTAGAGGTTCTCCCGAACCCCTGCGAACCCCCAGCAGCCCACCTCTGTGGTGGGGTCCTTAAAACACTGGGAGACAGGTTCGCCTGGGCTCAGTCCAGAAACTGGAGGGAGGAAGAAGAAGGGAGAGGAAGAGGATGGAAAGCAAGTGGACATTGTATGGAGGAGAGTTGGTGGAACGAGTGGAGACAGCAAGAAGACAAGTTGGATGGTAGGGGATTCAGAGTCCCATTAGAAGAGAATATTTGTAGCTCAGAGTAACAACTAACTTAACAACTGATTTTACTTTATTCACTTAATAACTGTGGCAAGAAAGGTCATACAATGGGGCAAAATTCCCTTAACACCTGTCTTGCTTAGCAACAGAAATGTTGAGCTCAGTTGTGGTCGTAAGCCGAGGACTACCTGTATTGCAGTCAAACGACGATCACTAATGAGTTAACTATCCCACTATGTCCCATTGCTCCTTTTTGGAGCATACTCATGCCAGAAGGCAATGTCTACCTAATATTCTACACAAGGAACCAGCATAGTTAGCAATAGCAATAGCACTTAAGACTTATATACCGCTTCACAGTGCTTTACAGCCCTCTCTAAGCGGTTTACAGAGTCAGCCTATGGCCCCCAACAATCTGGGTCCTCATTTTACCCACCTCGGAAGGATGGAAGGCTGAGTCAACCTTGAGCCTGGTGAGATTCGAACTGCCAAATTGCAGGCAGCTGGCAGTCAGCAGAAGTAGCCTGCAGTACCGCACTCTAACCACTGGGCCACCGCGGCTCATTTTGTGACTCCAGTCGTACACAGCACTTTCCAATAACTGGGATTTACAAAAAGGCTGACTTGTGTGTTTTCCCTTGCTTTTCCTGTGAGCAGCTTACAGAGCAATGATTTTTTTTTGCCTTTTCGTGAGCTTGTTTGTTTTGTTCCTGATCTTCACTTTGGGTGAGCTTTCTTTTTAACCAAAAAAAAAAAGAATCCAAGGCATATTAAAATTCAGTCTTTTTCCTTTTTTTTTTTTTTTGCAAATGGATCATATTAAAATCGTCTCTCCTCTTACCATGCTGTCTCAGTACTTTTTCTGAACTGACTTACATCTGCCCCTCAACTCGTGAACTTAATTAAAGAATCATGATGTGCTAAAATTGATTCAAGTGTCTTTGATTCAGGTTTCAGTGTCCCCCCGGGGCATATTCTGCTACTGAAAGTATTGAGCGATGTCTTCTTATAATATAGACAGATGGTCTAATAACTGACCTCCGCATAATTCACGTTCGGCTCACAAGGTTGCAAATATAACATGAAAGTTTGGATAAAAGTTCTCTGATATAATATTAACTTGCGTTGTTAACATTAGAGAGCCCGGGAAGCTTTGAAAACAACTTCTATACATTTTTTTAAGAGATAAAAGACTCTTTTGAGGAATATCATTCCCGCCACATGATTATACAGGAATTACATTACTGTACAAATTTATCTAACATTTTCCCCCAATTAGGGTCTCTTTTTTTTGCTTTCCTGAAAGATCCTAAAAACAACTGTGTTCAGCTAATCATATTTGCAGAGATAATTCCCTCGGCGTCTCACTTTTAGAGGGGGGCAGTAGAGGTGGGTTCCTACCGGTTCTAACCGGTTCTTTAGAACCGTTAGCAAACCGGTGATGATGTCACGGAACCAGTTCTTTCGGCGGTCTCCGTGGGCGCCGCCATCTTGGATTTTGCTTCTGCGCATGCGCAGAAGCAAATTTTTGCTTCTGTGCATGCACAAAAGCTATTTTTTTTATTGCTGCGGGCGCGCGGGTGCACGCAAAGCGCGCGCATGTCCACGGTGCAACCTTGAGCAAACCAGCAGCAACAGGATCCACAACCCACCCCTAGGGGGCAGCTGCTCTTTGACTGCACCGATATAATTTCTAACTTTTTAAGATGCTATACACGACACTAGAAACGAAGAACATTTGTGTTTTAAGAAGATAACAAATTGGGCTATTCATATTACTGAACATTTATTAAAACTGTTGCCTTATGTTGAGATGGGCGGCGAACAAATTCAGTAAGTAAATACATTCTTTCTCCAGACCTATACATAGCCTGTGACTACGTAGGACAGAGAGAGAGGAAGTTAATTACCAGCAAGTGGTTGGACAAGGAGACCCAAACTCATTGGTAGCCTCACATTGTAATGAACAAGGACATACATTTAATTTTGCAGCTACTAAGATTGTTGGACGAGCAGGGACAAAAACAGCCAGGGAGATGATTGAAGCCTGGGAAACGGGCCCCTCGTCAGTCAACAGGAGTGCTGATTTACAAGCAGCTTATCAGGTACTTAGGAGCCAAGAACTTGCCAATACAAGGAAACAACAGCCAACAATTTAATAGCTGGCTATCAACACCCCAATCAACAAATAAAAAGCCACACACAACCAGGCACCACATAAATACTACGCATAGAATAGCCGAAAGCACACATTCTGGTAAAGAGAAGTTCCCTGAAGATGGACTCCAGAACAAGTCTGAAAGCTCAGAAGACAAAACCTCTGGTCCTGGTGACCGACCCAGATTTGATCCTGTTTACAAACCATGAAACAATTTTGGTTTTTAATCTTTTTTTTAAAAAAAAGTTTGATAGAATAGAATAGAATAGAATTCTTTATTGGCCAAGTGTGATTGGACACACAAGGAATTTGTCTTTGGTGCATATGCTCTCAGTGTACATAAAAGAAAAGATACGTTCGTCAAGAATCATAAGGTACAACACTTAATGATTGTCATAGGCAATGTTGAAATCTAAAAATGTTCCCTACCAGTTCTGTGGGCGTGGCTTGGTGGTCAGGTGGGTGTGGCTTCGTGTGGGCGTGGCTTGGTGGTCAGGTGACCAGGTGGGCGTGGCCCACTTGTAAAATGTGGTGAAACTCACTTAACAACGCTCTTGCTTAGCAACCAAAATTTTGGGCTCAATTGTGGTCATAAGTTTTTCTTTCCTTCCTTCCTTCCTTCCTTCCTTCCTTCCTTCCTTCCTTCCTTCCTTCTTTCTTTCTTTCTTTCTTTCTTTCTTTCTTTCTTTCTTTCTTTCTTTCTTTCTTTCTTTCTTTCTTTCTTTCTTTCTCTTTCTTCCTTTCTTTCTCTCTTTTCTTTCTCTCTTTCTCTTTCATTCTTTCTTTCTCTCTCTCTCTTTCTCTTTCTTCCCTTCCTTTTCTTTCTCTTTTTCTTTCTATCTCTTTTTTCTTGTTTCTGTCTCTCTTTCTTTTCTCTCTCTCTCTTCTCTCTCTCTCTCTCTCCTTCCTTCCTTCCTTCCTTCCTTCCTTCCTTCCTTCCTTCCTTCCTTCCTTCCTTCCTTCCTTCCTTCCTTCCTTCCTCTTTCTTTCTCTCTCTCGGCGGCGGGAGAAGGAAGAAAGTGCTCTGGGAGGGCGGGTGGGTGGCCTGGCCCGGCAGCGGCGTGTCCCCTGTCATGTGCAGGCATGTGCAGCCCCACCGGCGTGCTTGGGAGCCCTGTGGTGTTTCCCCAGTGACGGCACTGGGGCGTTAGTGTGGGAGCGGTGAGGAGTTCAGGGCAGGTGGCAGTTCGTCTTCATGCGTGGAGGTCAGGCGAGGGGAGGGCAGGGGGTCCCCCGCCCCCGGTGCCCCTCCTCTGCACAACCTGCTGCTACCGAGCTGTCTCATTCACGCCGCCCGCTTCACTCATGGGGCGGATAGGCTGGAACTTCCGCGCTTCTTTGCTGGGTGGTGGCGGCGGCTTCCAGCAAAGAAGTGCGGTTGAGCGGGGCCGGGGCAGCACAGCCTATTGTGCCTTCTCTTGCCCCATTCTCCATCCTGGAGGGCCATGAATCCCCCCCACCAATCCTCCGTACAAACCGCCCGCCCCGTTTCTGCAAAGGCAGAGCCCTGCAGGGTGATCCAAAGAGGGGAGGGGGATGCTGTAGAAATGGCCACCTTCCACCCGTGCCTCCCGTGCCTCCCCCGCGGGGCTCCACCGGGCTGATCCGCAAAGAGAGCAGGCAGGTGGCCGGGTGGGAAGTCAGTGGGCTGCTTCGGAGCCCCAAGCCCCGCGGAGCCCGCACGGGAGGCACGCGGGCCCAGGTGGAAGGCAGCCTGTTCTGCAGCACCCCCCTCCCCGCTG
>QLTV01003131.1:921290-943048 GCA_003457575.1 Thermophis baileyi | reverse complement strand
AATTCCAAATTACTCAGCGGAAGAAAGTGTTCTCAGCGGAAGAAAGTGCTCTGGCCGGCGCTCGGCTTACTTTCCTGCCGAGGCTCGGAGACTGCCTGGCACGCCAATCCTCCAGCTCTCCAGGCAGTGCCACTTTCTCCCTGCCCCGCCAAGGCCCCCGCCAGCCCGGAGGCTGGCGGACCCTGAGGCCAGCGGAGCTCCATAGTTGCACGCCCCAACGCGCACCAAATGTCCCGGAGCCAAAGCCGGGAAGGCGAGAGGGGCAGCGGCAACCGCGTTCCGGCTGTGTCGCGTCCCATGTCATGTGCTATCCGGGAGCGTGGTCTCCAGGCTGGCGGGGGCCTTCCTCGCCCGGAGACCGTGCTTCCAGATGGCACATGACAGGGGACGCGAGGCTGCCGGAGCACGGTTGCTGCCGCCGTCGCCCCTCTCGCCTTCCCGGCTTCAGCTCCGGGTCCTTTGCGCACCTATGGGAAGTTCATGGGAAGTGGCGGCAGGCGGAGCTGGGCAGGGCGGAGCCATCGGTGCAGCAGCGCCTGGTGAGGAAGGCTAGGCGGGGAGGCGCGGCCGATTCTCATCCCGGGCGGCGGCTTCCAGCAAAGAAGTGCGGTTGAGCGGGGCCGGGGCAGCACAGCCTATTGTGCCTTCTCTTGCCCCATTCTCCATCCTGGAGGGCCATGAATCCCCCCCACCAATCCTCCGTACAAACCGCCCGCCCCGTTTCTGCAAAGGCAGAGCCCTGCAGGGTGATCCAAAGAGGGGAGGGGGATGCTGTAGAAATGGCCACCTTCCACCCGTGCCTCCCGTGCCTCCCCCGCGGGGCTCCACCGGGCTGATCCGCAAAGAGAGCAGGCAGGTGGCCGGGTGGGAAGTCAGTGGGCTGCTTCGGAGCCCCAAGCCCCGCGGAGCCAGCACGGGAGGCACGCGGGCCCAGGTGGAAGGTGGCCTTTTCTGCAGCATCCCCCTCCCCTCTTTGGATCACCCTGCAAGGGGGGGACTCTCCTTTGCAGAAACACATGTGCAGCAGCCGCGGGACATCCACTTGCCCTTCCGGAGCACCACTGCCACCCCTCTCAGTGTCTGCCTTTGCAGCAAGGGCCGCCCACCCATCCACTGGAAGGCAAGCGGGCATGGGGGACATCCGGGAAGGCCGCGTGCAAGGCCGCCAAGCATGGCAGGGCTGCGGGGAAGGGAGTAGGCTGCTACCTCCCTTCCCCGCCGCCCCGACATGCTTGCTTGCCTTCCACGTGGCCTTCCGCTTGCCTGCCTTCGCAAGCTGGCCACGAGGACACCGGGAAGGCCGCATGGAAGGCAGGAAAGCATATCTGGGCTGCGGGCTGCAGGGAATAGAGTAGGGAAGGCAGGCTGGGATGATGGGGGGGGGGCAGGGGCAGCTAGGTAGGCCGCGACTTCGCAGGTTTACCTGGCAGGCAGATCAGGGGCGCAGCGCTTCAAGCTGCAGAGCAGAGACTGGGCAGTGCAGTGCGAGCGAGCGGCGACCAGGGGACCGGTTCGGGGGCGTGGCCAGCCAGCCATCGCTACCGGTTCTCCAAACCACCAGCAGCCACTGCTACCGGTATGCACGAACCAGTCCAAACCGGTAACATTTCACCCCTGGTCATAGGGTACAAATAATCAAATCATACTAGGAAAAAATCAATGTAAATCGTAAGGATACAAGCAACAAGTTACAGTCATACAGTCATAAGTGGGAGGAGATGGGTGATGAAAAGACTAATAGTAATAGTAATGCAGCCTTAGTGAATAGTTTGACAGTGTTGAGGGAATTATTTGTTTAGCAGAGTGATGGCGTTCGGGAAAAACCTGTTCTTGTGTGCAGTTGTTCTGGTGTGCAGTGCTCTATAGCGTCGTTTTGAGGGTAGGAGTTGAAACAGTTTATGTCCAGGATGCGAGGGGTCAGTAAATATTTTCACAGCCCTCTTTTTGACTCGTGCAGTATACAGGTCCTCAATGGAAGGCAGGTTGGTAGTAATTGTTTTTTCTGCAGTTCTGCAGGTGGTTTGTTTAGCCAGATTGCATGAAGCTTTCAAAACTTAGAACGATGGCTTATTCAGCTAATTAATTATATTCAAATCCATATTCAATATTCAAATTCATGAGGTGTCTATAATGTATAAAATAACCTGCAAGGAAGTTAAGGCAAATAATCCAATTTGACAGACTAAGTACCTATCAACAATGCTTTGAGTATTAGCAGTTTGAAATCTAATGTTATTTATTTATTAAATTTATATGCCGCCCATTTCACTGTCAAAGTGACTACTATGTGGGAAACAGATACCTGACATTGCATTCTAAAATATATATTTTAGTGAATACCCCAGAGTTAATGCATGCGGATAGATGGATGTTACAGACATTTGAAAACATCAGAAATATTTTAGCATATTGTAATAGTCCAAGGATAGTGAACGCAGATCTTCTTGAATATTATATCCACATATTTTATTCTGTACAAGCAGAAATGGAAATTTACAGTACTTCAAACTACAGTTCAAGGGATGGTCACACAGAATTATTGCCATGTTTGAAGCATCCATTTCAGTTCAAACGTCAAAGAGAGGTGGTCCAAATTAGAGATTAATCTAATTAAAAGATGAATTAAAATTACAGATTAATTTCAAAATGTTAGGGCACCGTTTGGTATCGAAGGAGGGGCAAAAGTGAAATAGTTATATATAAGGTCAAGCTACTGGTTTATTTTATTTTAGAAAGAAAGAGGCAGGTAAAAACAGCTTGAAAAATATATCTCATTGACGGAGTGGATTCAGCATCAATATTTCTTAAGAAAGGCAATCAGCTCCTACAAAGTTGGGCAAGATTTGCTGATGGTACATCTGACCCGAATGATCTACCTGCTTTACTCGATCAATCTTCCAGACGTACGAGCTTGGCTGTGACGTTGTCGTTGGTTTGATAAACAGATATAGGTTTCCATTCATTCATTCACCAGTCCATCTTCGTACGATCTGTGAAATATCACAAACCGAATTCCTTGGCCGACAGGAGGAAGACTGAAGACTTTGATAACATATTGTCTTTCTCAAGACTAGATTATCAAGATGTACTGTGTTAGCAGCTACGTTATCTCCAGCTTGCAGGAATTCAATATATTTCCCCCGCCCCAGGCCCTCGTCTTGTTTCCATAAAACCTTCCAGATTTAGAATTTCTGCACTAACTTCCTATGATTTCTGGTGCTGGTTTTTCACTGCTTCCCCAAAAGATCGGAGTGTTGTGTTAGCCGCGTTACCAGGGGTGGGTTCTGACTTACCTCGCTGCCGGTTCGCTTCCTCCCGTGCCGCGTGGGTGCGCCTCAGGGGCGCGTGCATGCGCAGTAAAATAAAAAAAGTAAAATTTTTTTTTTAAAAATTAAAATAAGCCGAAAATAAGATGGTGATGCATGTGCAGTGCCGGAAACTCGGCTTCTGTGCATGCGCAGAAGAAAAAAAAAATCGAAAAAAATTCAAAAAAAATTTGTGTCATTGTGAGGTCACCAGTGGGTCGCTACCAGTTCGGGCGAACCGGTCCAAACCGGTAGCAACCCACCTCTGCGCTTTACAGATCTGCCACCTCAGTTGGGCTGGGATGCTGCTGTATTTTTCCCCAATCAATGCTACTACAGGTAGTTCTCGACTTACAACAGTTCATTTAGTGACTGTTCAAAGTTACAACGGCACTGAAAAAAGGGATGGAGGACCGTTTTTCACAGTTATGACCTTCGCAGCATTCCCCACGATCATGTGATCAAAGTTCAGACGCTTGGCCGCTGGTTCATATTTACGACCGTTGCTGTGTCCCGGGATCACGTGATCCCCTTTTGCGACCTTCCGATGAGCAAAGCCCATGGGGAAGCCAGATTCGCTTAACAACTGAGTTACTGACTTTATCAACTGCAATTATTCACTTAACAACTGAGGCAGGAAAGGTCGTAAAAGGGAGCAAAACTCATTTAACAAATGTCTCATTTAACACTAGAGAGATTTTGGACTCAATTGTGGTCGTAAGTTGAGGACTGCCTGTACTTTCACACAGAGGTTTTGTGCCACTTCAGAATGTGCATTTCAGGTTTTTTTGACAGCTAATGGAGGGGTTTTTTTGGGCACTGTGGTTAATTATCTGAAAATAGATCAAAGATGAGGGTTTTTTTTCCTGCAATATGGAGTTCTGTCAGGTTTGTGGGTTGTCTGTTTCCTGACTGGCCTATACAGGTAGTCTTCATCTTACGACCGCAATTGACCCCAAAATTTCTGTTGCTAAGTGAAACATCCCTTAAGTGAATTTTGTCCCATTTCTTTGCCACGGTTGTTAAGTAAATCACTGCAGTTTTTCAGTTAGTAACACAGTTGTTAAGTGAATCTGGCTTCCTCATGGACTTTGCTTGTCAGAAGGTCGCAAAAGGGGGGGTCACGTGACTCCAGGACACTGCAACTGTCATAAATATGAGTCAGTTGCCAAGTGGCCAAATTTTGATCAACGGTCGTAAGGTTGGAAAACGGTCATAAGTCACTTTTTTTCAGTGCTGCGGTAACTTTGAATGGTCAATAAATGAACCGTTCACACTCACATCCATAGAAGTATCCTCCTGGTCACGTGATTAAAATTCAGACACTTGGCAACTGACTCATATTTATGACGGTTGCAATGTCTTGGGGTCATGTGATCAGTTTTTGCGTCCTTCTGACAAGCAAAGTCAACGGGGAAGCCAGATTCACTTCACAATTGTGTTACCAACTTAACGACTGGAGTGATTCACTTAACAACTGTGATAAGAAAGGTCGTAAAATAGGGGAAAACTCACTTAACAACTGCCTGGCTTAGCAACGGAAATTTTAGACTCAGTTGTTATCGCAAGGACTACAAATATAAATATAAATTATATATTTTCCCAGTTAATCATTTTTCTTGCTTCTTGACCATTCTCGTATTCTTTCAGGGGTGGACACAATTGAGGAACTAGATGCAATTTTATGCTGAATGTCATAGAATGGGTAAACCGGACCACTGCTTGCAAAGAGAGTAAACATCACCCAAGAACACATTAGGTCAACAGAAGCCATTAAATGGAAGAAGAATTCACCAGAACGTTGCAGTGGCAATGCTAAGGAACAATAATAATTAATGTTTTCTCTGTAACACTGAGGGGAAAAAAAAGTGAAACGCGAGATCAAATGACGGTACCGGTAGGAAAAGTCAAGGCGAGCAATAGAAAAACAAAACAACCTTGAGGTGAGAGCAAATAGGAAACGAATTGCCTTAGCAATCATCTGAATTTTCAAGGGCCATCTGGATGAAAGACAAAAAGGCAAGGCGTCTTGGTTTAGATACATCCTTTGACAGAGTCATAGAATGGAATGGAATATAGAATGGAAAATAAAATGGAATATAGAACAGAGTATAGAATAGAATCTAGAATGGAGTTTAGAATAGAATATATTTCTAGCAGGACTACCAGATTCGGTATCAGCTTTGTTCCCTAGGCCATCCCTCTGGTAAACTCGCAAGATTCGTTTTTCTCGCCATGTACATGTGTACATCCGAACTAGACTGTGTTGTTTCTCTGTCATATATGTGGGTATATGCATAATTTTGGGTTTCTTTATTTATTTTGTCATATGTAGTGTATATTGGAGGTGGTGACCCTTTGAGAGCTGTATGCAATGAAATTTCATTTTAATGTATGCCGATTAGTGTGCATTCAAAGTGACAATAAAGTTATTCTTATATAGAATGGAGTATAGAATGGAGAATGGAGGGTATGGTATGGTATGGTATGGTATGGTATGGTATGGTATGGTATGGTATGGTATGGTATGGTATGGTATGGTATGGTATGGTATGGTATGGTATGGTATGGAATGGAATGGAATGGAATATAGAATAGAATAGAATAGAATAGAATAGAATAGAATAGAATAGAATAGAATAGAATAGAATAGAATAGAATAGAATAGAATAGAATAGAATAGAATTCTTTATTGGCCAAGTGTAATTGGACACACAAGGAATTTGTTAGCTTTATAAATGCAGAAAAAAAATCAAGAAAGGTGAAAAATAAGGTCATTTTTACCACAAAAACCGTGAAGTCGTTTGCTGCCATCCAAGGATTTCCAGAAAGAAAAACATTGTCATTTTTCTTATGCTGTTAAAGGCAGTGCTTCATTTCCCCTCACATTCTATTCATGATAGCTTGGTGTTCCTCAGTAGCTCAACAGGACTTTTCCAGTAACAAGATTGTGGATGGAGAAAAAAAAACAGCTTTCTGCCCTGGCTGTAATGATGCACACGCGGAGGCTATATTATTAGATGCTGTTTCAAATGTATTGCAATCCTCTCTCAAGCCTGACATCAATGATTGGCTTCTTAGGCGATGGGGGAGCTGGTTAGTGTGTTTAGAATGGCCAAATATGCCTTTAGAGAGAGAGAGAGAGAGAGAGAGAGAGAGAGAGAGAGAGAGAGAGAGAGAGAGAGGATGAATCAGTGCTTGCTATAATTCTGTACTAGAAGCCATCATTTCTGCATTGAGTTTAATACGTTCCTGATATCAATGCAGCACTTCTAGAAGAGAGTTGGTCATGAGAAGTGATAATACTGCTTTATATCGCACTAATAGAATTTTTATTGGCCAAGTGTGATTGGACAGACAAGGAATTTGTCTTTGGTGCGTATGCTCTCAAGTGTACATAAAAAGACAAAATACATTTGTCAAGAATCATAAGGTACAACACTTAATGATAGTCATAGGGTACAAATAAGCAATCAAATCATACTAGGAACCAGTCAATATAAATCGTAAGGATACAAGCAACAAAGTTACAGTCATGCAGTCATAAGTGGGAGGAGATGAGTGATAGGAACGATGAGAAGACTAATAGTAATAGTAATGCAGCCTTAGTGAATAGTTTGACAGTGGTGAGGGGATTACTGGTTTAGCAGAGTGATGGCGTTCGGGAAAAAACTGTTCTTGTGTCTAGTTGTCTTGGTGTGCAGTGCTCTATAGCGTTTAATGTATAATGTAAGATAAGTTCTTATGGCATTTCCGAATCCCTACACAAGTGGATAGCTGCGTTCCTGTCAAACAGGCAACAAGTACTCAAAATAAGGAGCGCCCTATCAAACCCTGCATCAGTTAGCAGCGGTGTCTCCCAAGGCAGTGTTTTAAGACCCACTCTCTTTCTAATTTACATAAATGACCTTTGCGATCATATTATAAGCAGCTGCATCCTCTTCGCTGATGACGTAAAACTATTCACCACCGCCAATACTGCTGCCATACAAAGCGACCTTAACTATGTGTCAGAATGGTAGAACAATTGGCAACTCCAAATCTCAACCAACAAATGCTCTGTCTTACACATTGGCAGCAAAAACCAGAACACCAAATACAAGCTAATGAGGCCACCTTTGGAATACTGACTCCAGTTTTGGTCACCAGGGTTCAAAAAAAAAAAAAAAGATTCTGAGACCCTACAAAATATACAGAGAATGATAAGGGGTCAGGAGTCTAAATCAGGGGTCTCCAACCTTCGCAACTTTAAGACTTGTGGACTTCAACTCCAAGAATTCTTCAGCCAGCTGGCTGAGGAACTCTGGGACTTGAAGTCCACAAGTCTTAAAGTTGCCAAGGTTGGAGACGCCTGGTCTAAATCATGTGATGAATGGTTGAGAGAGCTAGATATGTCTGGTCTAAAGAAGAGAAGAATTAGGGAGGACATGATAACTGTCTTCTAGTAATGAAGGGACAGAGAAGAAGGGATTGACCTGTTCTCCAAAGATGCAGAATGGAGCAGTAGTAGTAATGGGTGGAAGTGTAGGAGATGACCAGGCTGAGTCGGAAGGAGGGGTCAAACCAGGGGTGCAATCCAGCAGGTTCTGACAGGTTCTGGAGAACCGGTAGCGGAAATTTTGAGTATTTCGGAGAACTGGCAAATACCACCTCTGGCTGGCCCCAGAGTGGGGTGGGAATGGAGATTTTGCAACATCCTTTCCCCAGGAGTGGGGAGGGAATGGGGATTTTGCAATATCCTTCCCCCAGGAGTGGGGAGGGAATGGGGGTTTTACAGTATCCTTCCCCCAGGAGTGGGGAGGGAATGGGGATTTTGCAATATCCTTCGCCCAGGAGTGGGGAGGGAATGGGGATTTTGCAGTATCCTTCCCCTGCCATGCCCACCAAGCCATGCCCACCAAGCCCACCAAGCCACGCCCACAGAACCGGTAGTAAAAAAAAAATGGATTTCACCACTGGGTCAAACACGTCATCACTCATTGACTTTTCAGTTTTTATTAGTTTGATATAAAATACACAAATACAAAAGCAAATAGTAGGAAAAATTGGGGAGGGAAAGGGGAAGGGAGAAGTGTAGAAAAGAAGGGGGAAAATGGGGGGAGGGGAAGCATTGATTTCCAACTCCCTTTGGTGCAATAAAATAAGGTAGTAACATCAAACCTCAACTTTTTATTTGTACATATAAACTAGCCATTTCTATAACAACTGATCTATCTAATCGGTAAAACCTAAAATCAAAGTTTCATTCCCCCCCCCCTCAGGCACAAAATCCAGAAGCAGTTTTCAAGTAGAAACAAAAATAATTGTATTTTTTTTCTTTAATCAAAGCAGTCGATTTAGCCTTCTCTGCTAACTCCATTTTGCAGCCATTCATCAATTGTGGGAATCGAAATGTCCTTCCATTTTTGGGCATAAAGTAGCCTTGCTGCCATCAACATATATAATATCAAAGTTCCAAATTCCCCCCCCCCCAAGTGTTTTTCCATTAAACCCCAAAGAAAAATTTCTGGTTTTATCTTCATATCCACTTTAAGAATTGTCTGCGTTAGAAGATGAATCCTACTCCAATATTTCTTTGCTTTATCACATGTCCACCATAAATGATAAAAGGTCCCATTTCATTCATTTGAAATACCTTTATACATTCTTGATAACTAGTCTGGTGTTAAATGCCAGTGAAACCCGTCATCAGTCATGAGCCCTTCGCGCCCACAAGAGATCTAAGTCCAGCCAAATGCGAATTCCTTATCTACCGCCAAATTGCTTTGACTGTTAGTAGTTCAGATTCATGTAGAGAGCTTAAGCCTACAATAAATTCATTTGAAGTGTCTCCATCTCCTGATTTCCCTGGCGCTTGACACGAAGCTTATTAAAGAACGATTCAACCTCGAACTAAGCAGACATTTCCTGACAGTGAGAACAATTAATCAATGGAACAGCTTGCCTCCTGGAGTTGTAGATGCTCCAGCTCTGCTGGTTTTCAAAAATAGACGGAACCACCATTTGACCAGGATGGTATAAGGCTCCTGCCTTGAACAGGAGCAGTTGGGCTAGAAGACCTCCGAGGTCCCTTCCAGATTGATTCTAGGTTCTAATTCCTCAAGACTTCATGATGTATAGCTCTTTTAATGTATCACCATGATACATTAGGTCAGTGGTTCTCAACCTTTCTAATGCCGCGACCCCCCCGCCGCCGCCGCGACCCCCTCCCCGCGCGGGATGAGGTGACAAAGGGGGCGTGGCACCAGGGACGAAATGCTCCCGGTTCGGGCTTGCCTGCGGGTCGCCGGACAGCTGATAGCGTCGGATGCGGGAGACTTCGCCCGGACTCCGCCATTTGGGTTCTCTTACCCTCTGCGCATGCGCAAAGCATTCTGCACATGCGCAGAGGGTAAAAGAACCCAAATGGCGGCATCCGGGCGGGTGGGCGAAGTCTCCCGCTTCTGTCGCTACCGGCTATCCGGCGACCCGCAGGCACGGCCGAACCGGGAGCATTTCACCCCTGCCGTGACGGTGGCACCAAGATGGCGGGCTAACGCGCGCGGCGACCCCTGTGAAATGGTCGTTCGACCCCCAAAGGGGTCGTGACCCACAGGTTGAGAACCGCTGCATTAGGTGGAAATTCAATTATCTCCAGATGAGAAACTTGGTTGAGAAAGTCAATAGCAACTGGGAAGCAGCAATGGTGAAGTTTGTCAATGGAGATATTAAGATGGCAGCAGCATTAATGGGATAGCTGTCTGGAGGAGTTAGTAGCACTATTTTAAAGGCCTCTGCGGTCTGTTCTGAGTATACAGCTACTCCTCATTTAGCAGATACAGGTAGTCCTTGACTTACAACAATTCATTTACTGACAGAAGTTACAACAGCACTGAAAAAGTAACTTGTGACCACCATTGTAGCATCCCCAAGGTCACATGGATCAAAATTTGAATGCTTGGCAACTGATTCATATTTATAACGGTTAGTGTCCTGGGGTCAGGTCAGGGGTGGGTTCCAAAAATTTCCGCTACCACTCTGTGGGCGTGGCTTAGGGTTTCGCACGCGCGCACTCCCCCGGTGCAATTCTGTGTGCGCGCATGCTCAGTGACTATAATCTGCCCGAAACACAGCTGAGGAGCTGATCAGCTGTGCTTCGGGCGAAGAATAAAGGACAGCCTTCACCCGGGGGCGGGTGGGAGGGCCCTTTCCAAAGCAGCAGCAGAGCACAAACAGCCCAAAATGAAAAAAAGCCACCAAAAATTCCCGGAAAAAAATGGCGGCGCCCACGGACCGGCACTGACCAAGGCGGGTCCACGACGCCATCATGACATCACCAGCGCCTCGCTACCGGTTCGGGCGACCCAGTACGAACCGGGAGGAACCCACCCCTGGGTCAGGTGATAATCTTTTATGACCTTTTGACAAGCAAAAGGGGAAGTCAGATTCTACTAACAATTGCAGCAATTTACTTAACTGCGGCAAGAAAGGTCATAAAATGGGGCAAAGTTCACTTAACAACTGTCTCACTTAGCAACAGAAATTTTGGGCTCAAGTGCGGTCATAAGTCGAGGACTACCTGCATCTCATTTAGCAATCATTTGCAAATACAACAGTAATAAAAAAAATAATTGGTTTTGAACCAATGTATTCACTGCCGAATTTGGCTGTGCCTGACAACAAATACTTTTTAGTGCGAAACTGATTAAGGTCCAGTCAGTTTCAGGAAGCAGAGGCAGGGCTGGAGTGTTCTAGTCAACTAATTAAGATCATAGAGCTGAGTTGTTAACTTGCACTTTTTAGGGAAGGGTTCCAACTGTGAAGAAAGGAAGCTCAGGATATTTAAACATCCTGTCTGCCTTGTGGGGGGGGGAAGGTAAAAGGACCACAGACAGGATACCGTACAAGAAACCTTTATCTAAATAGGATGGCAGCAACTAATGATCTTTGCAGGGTCTTTTTCTCTCTCACACTTAGCAACCATTTCACTTCCAATTTAAAGAATCTATTGTAGGTGCTAAACTATTCTTGCATCTAGAAAAAAAAAACCTTCAACATCCAAGATACAACAAGGTTAAATCCCTTCTTCCAAATTCGTTTAGTTCCTGTGCAATCAGGATATTTATAGGATAATATGGGACTGAGTCCTCCAGTTAGTACCATTTGTGACTGAGGAATTATAAAACACGGGAATAATGGAACATGACATATGTCACCGCCCTATGAAATATATCAATGTAAATAGTACATGCTAATATCTGCTAAACCAACAAGAACTCTGTTGATCTAGCAGCCAAAACCAGGAATGTAAAGAACAGAAGCCATGTCGTTGGAAATAGTTCCACATTTGAATGAATCCATCTGTCATTTAAAATGAGACTCCTAAAACCATTCAGGTCTTAAATTATCTGAATACACAACTAGTTGTTGATTCTCTAGAAATTGCAAATGAAAATAGAGAGGCGTTTCTCTTTTGTTCCGATTGTCTTGTACGGTTTATAGGCTTCCTCATTTTATTTTAATTAATGTTGTCTTGTTTTAGTTGGTAAGTTGTTTTGTGATTTCATTTCGCTTTATTTAAATAAACATGTTTTACTGACTTCCAAATGCTCGTTTTACCTGTTCTGAAATTTCTCCTTTATGGAGGAACACAGGAGTTAGAAAAAGAGATACATTTTGATATTTATTATGTTTATTACATTTTATGGCGCCCATCTTGCCTACAAGGTGACTCTGGGAGGCTTACAGGTTATAAAACAAAACATTAAAATATTAAAACATTTAAACCACACAGATTAAAATATTATTAAAGGGGTATCAGTTAAGGATTTCTAATTTTATTTAAATATCACTCTTTGTACAAGCTGGACATTTTTCAAAATGCAATGCCTGAGAAAAGCCTCAAACCAATGGCTTTGTCTTTATGCAGCAATTTTAAACTGGATCAGGAAAAAAACATTGCATGGGGAAAACACACCATCAATCAAATTTTGAAATGGAAGAAATGGGAAATTACACCATGGAATATTTTGAGACTGGCAGAATGGAATAAAAATAATTCAAACCACATCTTTGTTGAGAACTCCCCTAGAATTCTTGGCAATATTCTACTTTATTCATGTAATCAAACTTTTCAAAATGACACACTAGTTCAAGTCAGCAGATTGTACAAAAATAACTATTATGGTTTTCTTTCTTTGCAGCTCTCTTGGTTGCTTCAGCTAGGGAGAATGGCTATGCAGTAATGATAGTTTTGTTCAAGTATTGCACTGGTGTTAAATCTTCCTGCTGTAGCCATAAAGTGTTACTTCTAAATATTGTATTGTGGAGCAGAGAATTTAAGTCCAAGGATTACTCTCAAGGGGATTACCCCCTACTTCACCTTTGCAACAGGAAATATTGAAATTAAAAGCTTTGATAATAATGGGATCTACCTAAAGGTCTCATTGGAAGTATCTATGGATATAACTGCTCTCTTGAAATCAATTCATCCTGCACGTCAGCAATTGATATGTGGTTGCATTCTGCTTTACATGCTTGTTTCAGGACACGAATTGATCCACAATTTTGTTGGTTCACAAAAAGGTTTTTGTTGCGTGCATGAAAATCCTCTCTATATTGCAGCAATGCATATTGCTTTCATAATCCAGAAATGATTTTGTTCCATTTCCCTGTCCTGAGCAAGATGGATTATTGTTGCGTTTTTCATTCACAACCCTCAAAAACTATTTGGTGATATTCTTATGAGGATGAGTCATTCGCTCAGCTCTCAGTATCTTTTTCTTCCCCTCTATAGCCCTGTGCGTTATCAGAAGGAAATTCACATTTGCGGGGTGACAAATGTGGATAATTTCGCCTGTTTGCTGCTTTTATTCCAGGCACTGCAAATACAGTACTCAATTATTGTCACAATTGCCCTCTCCCCAATATAAAACCAAAAAGTGGTTGCCCTCTCTTCACTTTAAAAGCAGAAAGTGAACAGGGTGCTATCCCTTCGGGAGAAGAATAAGCACCTCTTCCCCAAAAACAACAACACATCACCTCAGGCAACAAAACATGTTATAGCGAGGCAAAGCACGGACTGAGGGCTTTTATACCCTATCCGTCCTCCCACCCTCTGAGAACAACGCGCACTCCTATTGGGAAGTCTGCCTGAGTGACGGCGGAGCGGTTCAATCAAGCCCCCTTTATGACGTAGCTCTCGCGCTTTGGCGTTTCCGTTACGCCCTCTCGCCTTTCCCGCACTTTTGGCGGCGGCGGCGGCTGTGGTGGCGGCGGCGGTAGGTTGGCGTTCTCCTTTCTGAGGCGCCGGGCCGAAGGTGCGAATTCAGCCCCTTGGATCCCGGCAGGGCCTTTCGAGTCGCGTTGCCTCGCTTTGCGCCATCGGCTTGGCTCCCCCAGGTGGCCGTCGCCATCTCCTAAGTCAGCGGGTGGGGAAACTATGGCAACTTTGACCACCTGTGGACTTCAACTCCCAGAATTCCTTGAGCCCGTATGGCTCGGCAGGGCTGGCTCAGGGATTCTGGGAGTTGAAGTCCACAAGACGTAAAGTTGCCATAGTTTTGCTAACCTCTGCCTCGCAGCTTTTCTGCCTCCATCCTCCAAATCTCTCGGGGTGTTGGGGGGGGGAGGAAGGCCTCGTTTGGGGGCTACCCTAACTCCCCCTTCTCGACCTTTTCTAGAAAGATCTACGGGCTTGGGACTGTTATTAGCTTCTCCAGTCTGGGGGTCTCCTTATCTGGTGGATTACAGGTAGTCCTCGACTTACAACAGTCCATTTAGTGACCGTTCAAAGATACCAGGGCACTGAAAAAAGTGACTTGTGAGCGTTTTTCACGCTTATGACCGTCGCAGCATCCCCACGGTCACGTGATTTACATTCTGACTCACTGACTCACATTTATGACGGTCGCAGTGTGTCACGGGATCCCCTTTTGCGACCTTCTGATGAGCAAAGTCCGTGGGGAAGCCAGATTCATTTAACAACAGTGTTGCTAATTTAACAACCGCAGTGATTCGTTTAACAAACGTGGCAAGAAAGGTCATAAAATGGGGGCAAAAATGTCTCATTTAGCAACGTAAATTTTGGGTTCAATTGTGGTCGTAAGTGGAGGACTACCTGTATTCCCTGACAGATGCTAAATTTAGAAGAAATTCAAAGGAAGGATCCGGGCTAGGTTTTAGCTTCTCCAGTCCGGGGGGGGGGGTGTCTCTAGATCTGTTTGGATTACAGGTAGTCCTCGACTTACAACAGTTCATTTAGTGACCGTTCAAAGATACAACAGCACTGAAAAAAGTGACTTGGGACCGTTTTTCACACTTATAACTGTCTCAGCATTCCCACGGTCATGTGATCAAAATTTAGATGGTTGACAATTGACTCATATTTATGACCGTTGTAGTGTCCCGGGGTCACATGATCCCCTTTTGCGACCTTCTGACAAGCAAAGTCAGTGGGGAAACCAGATTCATTTAACAACAGTGTTGCTAATTTAACAACTGCAGTGATTCATTTAACAAATGTGGCAAGAAAAGTTGTAAAATGGGTCAAAGTTCATTTAACAAATGTCTCACTTAGCAACAGAAATTTTGGGCTCAATTGCGGTTATAAGTCGAGGACTGCCTCTATTACCATTCCTACATTCAGCATGGCTACTTTAATATCGGGCCTCTGCCCTAAAGCAAAAAAACATGTTCCAAATCAAAATTCCCTCTCCCCTTTATTATAACTTTTCCTTGCATTAAATCCCAATGAACTTGAGGATCCAAATCGTAGAGACTTTATCCTATATATTTCCCAGTGGGATTCATAGAAAGTACAGGTAGTCCTCGACTTACAACAGTTCACTTAGTGACTGTTCAAAGCTACAACGGCACTGAAAAAAGTGACTGACGACCATTTTTCACACTTATGACCGTTGCAGCATGCCCATGGTCACATGGTTTACATAGTTTACATTGAGATGCTTGAGAACTGGTTCACATTTATGACAGTTGCAATGTCCCAGGGTCATGTGATCCCCTTTTGCGACCTTCTGACAAGCCAAGTCCATGGGGAAACCACATTCACTTAACAACCGTATTACTAATTTAGCAACTGCAGTGATTCACTTAACAAATGTGGCAAGAAAAGTTGTAAAATGAGGCAAAACTCACTTAACAAATGTCTCGCTTTTAGCAACATAAATTTTGGGCTCAATTGTGTTCCATCCCCAGTTAGCTGAACTTAATTTTCATTGGAAAAAATGGGCTTAAGTCTTATCTGTTGTGTTAATTTCTCTGCCACTATTCCTGTAGAAGTTTTAGCCATGGTTAACTTAGCTTTTGAATTTGTGCAGTGAACTGAAGTATATACCAGCTTTAGATTATAAGTTTGCACAACACATCAGTCTAAAATAAGACTTGATGATTACCTTTAAGACAATGATAGTTTGCTTCCTTTCACCATCCAGAATTTACAATGAGCAATCACTGAAGTGATCGCTTTTATTTTTAATAAAATGTCAAGACAGTTGTCCTACTTGTAACATCTCTTATAATTAAGAGTTAAGAAACTTAATTTGATATGCATCAGATGTTTCTTTCATCTTTGTTCTCATAATCTATATCCCTACAAGAAAAGCTGAAGGAAAGTATTTTATGTGTAATGCAAGCAACTGAATATGTATTAAGCAAGACATATGGTAGAGAAGAATAGAATCCTCAATTTATACAGGTCAGGCAAATAATATAATAATGCTAATATCAGTCTTAAATAGCATAGAGAGGAAGTACTAAATTGCTGAATTTATCCTAAATGGGTTCAGTTGTGGTGGTATGTTGAGGATTGCCTGTATTTAGAGTATCTTGGCCCTCCCCCTCAAATATTGAGCTACAAGTGGACACTTAATATTGCTGTAATGCAGGGATGTCAAACTCGATTTCATTGAGGGCCGCATCAAGGTTGTGTTTGACCTGGGGGTGTGTGGCCAGGTGGGCGTGGCCAGCTCAACATCACTCATGTCGGGGGCACCTGTGGTGGCCCTGGCAGGGCTTGGGGGATCCACTTTTGCTAGTAGTTTGTTTTGCTAGCACTCTGCCAGCGAAAATGGAGCTCGGGGTGCCCCACGCAGCCCCCCGGGCTCCATTTTCGGCGCTGACGGCCTCTTGCAGCACTCTGCCAGCGAAAAGGGCCACTGCACGCGGCCCTCCTGAGCTCCGTTTTTGCTGGCAGAGGCACTGTGGGCCGGTCCGCTGTTTCCAGGGTGGTCCCGCGGGCCAGATCTAAGCACCCAGTGGGCCGGATGTGGGCCGCGGGCCTTGAGTTTGACACTCCTGCTGTAATGCTTTATTATTTTTAATAAAACAGGTTGTAACATGATTGGAAAGATGTCACTCAATACATAGCCAATACGTTCCCATGGGAAATCTTAACTACAGTTTCTTGCTTCATCCTTGAAGCTGCCCGTGAGACGGAGCCACAGAAACAGAAGCTAAAATGTCAGCTTTGAAACACCCAGACTATCCCGAAGCAAAACTGCTTCAACTGGAAAGCATGATACCCTGCCGAGAAGCTCAAGCGTCCACCTTATTGTCAATATTTGGAGAGGTACCCTTTTTTTATATATATCTTTTTTCTGATAAGAGCTTGTATTTTTTTTGACTGAAGCTTACTTTGAGGCATCATTTTTTGTATTATAAAGGAAGGGTAATTTTTAAAGTAATTTTCAGCTCCTCACATCTGGCAATGGTATATGTATTGCAGGGGTGAAATTCAACAATTTTCCCTACTGGTTCTGTGGGCGTGGCTTGGTGGGTGTGGCAGGGGAAGGATATTGCAAAATCCCCATTCCCTCCCCACTCTGGGGCCAGCCAGAGGTGGTATTTGCCGGTTCTCCAAACTACTCAAAATTTCCGCTACCGGTTCTCCAGAACCTGTCAGAACCTGCTGGATTTCACCCTGATGTATTGGAGCGAAAAACATCAGCTTAAACCTTCACTTTCCAGGAAGCTCTTGCATAATTAGGGTGATTATTATGATTTTTTTTTTATTTTTTAGGATTGTTATGAGTATTGGGTGGGCTGCTGCCATGCATCTCTTGTTTAGCTCTTTACAGGAACTGCTCTTGTGGTATCTTTACACCAGATTTCATTTTTCTGCTCCTATCGAAATACTGAACAAGAAATGGACGTTACTGGAATTGAAATTGATGATTTATTATTTAAAACAATTACATAGGAGTGAGGTGCCAGGTGAGGTCTTGTTCTGTTTGCTCACAACAATGGGCAGGAAGTGAGACTAAGCAGAGACAGTGCTGTCTCAAAGGTGCTTTTCAAAAGGCAACTGGACTTTCTTGGTTTTTTTACCCTAACGTTTCATTTCACAGCCAAGAAGCTTTGTGGATGAGAAGGGAAATGTTAGGAAAAAAACAAGGAAGTCCAGTTGCCTTTTGAAAAGCACCTTTGAGACAACAATGACCTGGATGGTTGAGAATCGCCATAGACAGAGACAGTGCCGTTGAAAAGGTGCATTTGAAGATGGCACCTTGAAGGTGAGGCTTGGGAAGATCCACTTGCTTGCCAAATTTTAACTATTTGTGATGCTAACTTTTAGGATTCCTCTTTTCCTTCCTTCTCAAAGTCCTTTTTTGCCTCATTCAGTTTTGTTTTCACTTGTTCTGTCTCTCCCCCCCATCTCTCTCTCTCTCTCTCTCTCTCTGTTTCTCTCTCGCAAATCTCTCTCTCTCTCTCTCTCTCTCTCTCTCTCTCTCTCTCTCATCATTGTTCAGCTAAGGTAGTAAAAAATAATGAGTCAAAGTCCTAAAAACCATTTAAACAAAGGGCAGGGTATGCGTAAAGTAAAAAAAAAAAAACCGCCCTCCTAAGTATGTATATATTATTTCCTAGCGTCAACACTTTAGCTTTCCAGCCCTTTTCATATATGGACACACATCCAGTGGAAAGACTTACGTGATGCAGACCCTTCTAAAAACCTTGGAGGTAAGAATGATCTACTTCATCAGTTTTTTTCTTAAAAAAACACAAGATTTTTTTTTTAAATGTTATTTTTTGTTGCTTCCTTTAAGCAGGGGGGTCACATTTAATATAGAGAAACACCTTAACATTCATTGTGAGTGAACTGAACTGTTCAGTGGAATTGTCCAGAAACATTTTGGCAGGAGGTGCCCAATGCATAAAATAATCCAGAAAATCAAAGTTGTATTTATTTCTATTTGGGTGTAGGTGAATAGGGCAAATGGGCAGCAAATTAAGAATTTTCTGCAGCTGCCTTTAGCCTAGTGTCAGTAATTGTGAATTATGATCCATCTGTGCTCAAAATATATGCTTCCTTGGCCTTAGAAAGAAAGGAAGAGTTGTATTTAGAATAAGGGTAAGCCAAATAGATAGTGTTTATTGTTTGCTTTTTATCAGTAGACTCGTCAAGTTTCTGATTTTTGTCATGTCCTAGTCTGAGTTCCCAATGTGGGTCTTCTCGTATGCATTGATGCTTTGTTATGTTTTTCCCAGCTCTCCCAGCTCTTATTTATAATGGTGGTTGAATGTGATTAATTTGTTATATATTTACCAGCAATCTTTTCATCTTGTCTTTTTGAACATAACTGCATGAATTGCATATTGCAATCAATTTAGAGTATGCCATATTGAGTGGCTGGTTTTTAATGTATACACACACACACACACACACACACACACACACACACACACACACAGGGTGGCATGGTGGCTCAGCAGTTAAGATGCTGAGGTTTGAGGCCCAAGCACCATGCAACGAACTCCCGTCCTCGCCCCAATCTAGCAGTTTGAAAGCATGCAAATGTGAGTAGATAAATAGGTACCACTTCAGTGACATCATGCTGGTCACATGACCGCGGGAATGTCTTGAGATAGCGTTGGCTCAATGGCCTTGAAACGGAGATGAGCAGCGCACCCTAGAGTTGGCAACGACTAGCGGAGTAAATTCCGCAGGGACTCCTTTACCTTTTTCACTTTCTATAAAATAAAATATATTTTACTATATATTTATCGATATATATCAATACCAATCGGTAAGTACTTAGCAATGAAATAAATACATTTAAAAGCAGGGGAGCGAGCTGTGCTCAAAAGTAAGACTTGTTAATTTGAATGGGACTTAAACTGTATATATTTGCAGATAAGCTGAGAATTTTAGGTTCCAAAGTACACTCCAAAAAATTGCAGACCACAGCTTAGATTTTTTTTTAAAGCCTGCATGGTCTTATAAATGATGGGTAACAATTTGCAGTTTCCCACCTGTCACTGTGGTTTAAAATTCAGATGTCAGCTTAATTATACATGACACATTTTTCATGGTATTTTGGTTGAAATTTCTAGGGTTGGCTTCTACACTGATGGACATATTCATGATTATATACAGTGCTCTCAGGATGGCATTACTATGCAGCTCTCACTTCTGATCCTGGTTGTTTAGTGATTTTTGCAAATCAGCTGTAATTAGTGAGTTAACTTATCTTTGAGTCTTAGACATTGCTTTGTAAATAATGTTATTGTTTTGTTACTTTGTAAACAGTCCAAGTTAGGTTTGCTGTGAAGAGCCTTGTAATAACACAAACAGAAGGAAACCTATCTTTGTTCTCTCTTTTTTTCAGCTTCCTCATGTATTTGTGAATTGTGCCGAATGTTTTACTTCAAGGTTACTTCTGGAAGAAATATTGAAACAGTTGCAATGCCTCTTCATCAAAGGAGAAGATCCTTCATTTGTATCCTGCGACACATTCAACGATTTTGTACGTTTATTTAAAAAGGCAGCTTTGACACCTGATCTGCAGAATCAGACAATATATGTTGTAAGTATCTATTTTATACTGTGATCTTTTTCTTCTTCTTCTTCTTCCTAGCATATTCCCGCAGGGTCTGCTTTTCGGATCATTGAACTCCATTTTGCACAATCAGCTGCGTCTCCAGGGCACAGGCCCACGGCTTGCATATCTTTGTTGATGGTGTCTTGCCATCTCTGTTTTGGACGCCCGCGAGGTCGCCGGCCATTGACTTCTAATTGGTAGGCAGTCTTGGCATCAGTGGAAAGTGCTGCTCTCAGGACATGCCCATACCAGCGGAGCCGGCCTTCTCTTATCTTCTCTTTAATTGGTGCCACACCAAAATGTTGTTGAATGATGTCATTAGTGATGTGGTCAAGAAGGGAGATGCCTGATATCCAATGGAGCCTTCGCATTTCCATGGCATGGAGATAGCTTTCGGTCCCTGTGGTTGCTGCCCAGCATTCAGTGCAACACGGCGAATGGTTGTCTTGTAAATCTTAGATTTAAGACAGTATTTTAAAAAAATCTATTTTATACTGTGATATACTTGGATAAAAGTGTGTGAATATTTTGCACTGGAAGCTTGCATAGTATTATTGCCTAGCTGTGAAGAATGAAACTTGCAATTGGCTCAGCTCAATTGTTTTGTTATATACCGTATTTTTCAGAGTATAAGACGCACCTTAGTTTTTGGGGAGGAAAATAAGAAAAAAAGCTGATTGGGGGTGGATTTACAATTTACAGAAATTGAAGCTCCAAAAAAATGAAAATGTGTTGTGAGGTTTTACTGATCTGTTCCAGGGAGGAAACCATGAATAAAGCTGGTTTTAAAGATAAGTTGCTTAGTTTATTGATTGTTTTCATATCTGAAGTTATCCAACATCTTCTTTAAAACTTCCAGTGTTGGAGCATTCACAACTTCTGGAGGCAAGCTGTTCCACTGATTAATTGTTCTAACTGTCAGGAAATTTCTCCTTAGTTCTAAGTTGCTTCTCTCCTTGATTAGTTTCCACCCATTGCTTCTTGTTCTACCCTCAGGTGCTTTGGAGAATAGTTTGACCCCCTCTTATTTGTGGCACCCCCTGAGATATTGGAACACTGCTATCAGGTCACCCATAGTCCTTCTTTTCATTAAACTAGACATACCCAGTTCCTGCAACCGTTCTTCATATGTCTTAGCCTCCAGTCCCCTAGTCATTTTTGTTGCTCTTCTCTGCACTTTCTAGAGTCTCAATATCCTTTTTACATCGTGGCGACCAAAACTGAATGCAGTATTCCAAGTGTGGCCTTACCAAGGCATTATAAAGTGGTATTAACACTTCACGTGATCTTGATTCTATCCCTCTGTTAATGCAGCCTAGAACTGTGTTGGCTTTTTTTGGCAGCTGCTTCACACTGCTGGCTCATATTTAAATGGTTGTCCACTAGGACTCCAAGATCCCTCTCACAGTTACTACTGTTGAGCAAGGTACCACATATACCGTACCTGTGCATTTTGTTTTTCTTGCCTAAATGTAGAACCTTACTTTTTTCACCATTGAATTTCATTTTGTTAGATAGCGCCCAATGTTCAAGTCTGTCAAGATGCTTCTGTATCTTGAGCCTCTCTTCTGGAGTGTTGGCTTTTCCTGCCAGTTTGGTGTCATCTGCACATATGATGAGTTCCCAATCTATC
>QLTV01003131.1:896919-921189 GCA_003457575.1 Thermophis baileyi | reverse complement strand
TGGTCAGCCAGTTTCGAATACATCTGGTGGTGTTGCTGTTTAACCCACTTTTTTCTACTTTATATAGTAGTAGGTTATGGTCTACTTTATCAAATGCCTTACTGAAGTCCAAGTAAATTATATTGACGGCATTCCCCTGGTCCACTAATTTTGTCACTTTGTCAAAGAATGCAATAAGATTAGTCTGGTATGATCTGTTTTTGACAAACTCATGTTGGCTTTTGGTTATTACTTTGTTTGCTTCTAGGTGTTCGTTGATTCGTTGCTTGATTATCTTTTCCAGAATCTTCCCTGGTATTGAGGTCAGGCTGATAGGTCTATAGTTTCCTGGATCTATTTTTTTTCCTTTTTTACTTGAGAGTAGATGATAAAGAGCATTAAATTGGTGATCATTTGCATTGGGCAAATTGTCAATAAATCAGAAGAATTAAGAGTGAAATTAGAACTTTCCACTCTGCTGTGCGTGAAAACAGACACGAATGCCAGCAGAATCAATTTATGTGAATTAACCTGTGATGTACGGATTTATTATGGGGTGAGTTAAATGAAGATTGATGATAGCCCGTGTGTTTCGGTAGCACAAATTGGCAAAACTAATTAACTCTGTTTTGTTTCATTGGTGAATAATGTAACATATTTCAGCCTCAGTTAACTCGGGGAAAATGAAGATAAATGAACGATCTCTTTCACTGGTTTCTAAATGCTTCTCAAATCCAAGCCCAGGTATGGAACAATCATGATTAATCACGAGGCTCAACATGACTCATTCTCCCCAGTGATTGATGCTGTCAGTAAAACGTTGTTGATGTCTACGGTGAGAACAGCGTGTCCTTCAGGTTTTTCCTGAGGAGAGTTTCAAATTGTAATTTGCACTTTAGATAAGCGTTAAAAGTATAAGAACTAAGGTAACTTTAAGTTGGGAGAAACCCCTTCAATTCATAGGATTTCTGCTTCGTGTGAGGCATTTTCATCATCTGATCTTAGTTAAGCCACTGTGACAATGTTCTCCAAATTTTATGTCATATTGTGACAGAATGCCCCCTCAGAAGGTTCCCTGGATCCCTGCATGAAATACGTCATCTTGAGGGCACTGCTGTCCAATGGATGGATAAACAAACGAACAAACAAACAAACAAACAAACAAGATATCCAGCCAAAGGTTTAACCATCCCAGTGACTGCTCATACATAATTTAATTTTATTCATATTTTTATTCATCACTCGTATTGTGTGTTTTTGAAATAATTTACTGCTCTGACGTTTTATATTTTGATACACATTTTATATGCTATTTTTGTGATTTTTTTTTAATGCATTCTGTATTCTGTTACGCTATACAAAATGATACGTATACAGGTAGTCCTCGACTTACAACAGTTCATTTAGTGACTGTTCGAAGTTACACAGGCAATGAAAAAAGTGACTTACGACCATTTTTCATACATATGACCATTTCAGCATCCCCATGGTCATGTGATCAAAATTCAGACACTTGGCAGCTGACTCGTATTTATGATGGCTGCAGTGTGCTAGGGTGATGTAATCCCCTTTTTTGACCTTCTGACAAGCTAAGTGGGAAAGGTAGATTCACTTAACAACCGTGTTACTAACTTAACACCTGCAGTGATTCACTTAACAACTGTGGCAAGGAAGGTCGTAAAATATTACATACTGAGATAATGTACCGAAAGATTACACTCTGGAATTTATTTATTTAGTATATAGAAACCTAACATTTTCTGTATTAAGCAAGGGCATTTTTGTAAAATTGAGTCCAAAGTTCTGCATAGCCCAGCCCCATCTGAAATAAAATATAGTTTTCTTTCCCTAACTTTTTACGAAATCCAATCCTTTAAAAATTAAACAGCCAATTGGTATAATTTTCTATTTTCAGAAGTAATAGAATCTATTTCAATATAGATATAGAAATTTAGTAGCTATTAGAAGAAAATTAAGCTTTGTATTAACCACTTCTTACCTTAACCGAGGTGGCACAGTGGTTAGAGCCGAGGTGGCGCAGTGGTTAGAGTGCAGCACTGCAGGCTACTTCAGCTGACTGCTAGCTGCAGTTCGGCGGTTCAAATCTCACCGGCTCAAGGTTGACTCAGCCTTCCATCCTTCTGAGGTGGGTAAAATGAGGACCCAGGTTGTTGGGGGTAATATGCTAACCTGTAAACCGCTTAGAGAGGGCTGTAAAGCACTATGAAGCGGTATATAAGTCTAAGTGCTATTGCTATTGCTATTAACCTTATTTCTTCAAAGCAAAATATAATTAATATTTTATTTAAAATATTTATATAGCTGCCCATATTTAAACTTTGATTGGGTGGCTCCCAATCAAAGATCAAGACATATTTTTGTTGCTTTTAGGGAGATTAAATCAATTAACTGAAATACTTGGACTTTTTAACCAATTGTGCCTGCTTGAGAAAAAAAACACCATATTTTTCTTAGGAAAATGTAATTCGAGGAACTCTTAGAAAATGTTTGTATTTGTAAATATATTTTGAGTAGTAGAAACAACTTCCAAATTATTATTTTTGTGTAACAAACATCTTTTTTTGTTTACAGGTTTTGGATAAAGCAGAACAGATGCGTGAGCTGGAAGGAAATATTCTGCCAGGTTTTCTTAGACTGCAAGAATTGGTAAGGGAATTAGCCACATTTCGTTATTTAAGAATGAAATCTCCAGCATATCCTGACTGATTTAATGAGTATATTTCTGAAATTAGAAGTGGCAGGTCTAGCAGATCTGACAATAAATTTTACAAAATTGTTTTTAGTGTGTTTTTAATTAGGACGATTTTAATGTGAAAATTAGGACAATTTTAATGTGAGAGAGCTTTTTTGCTAGCAAATTTGGTCAGTTGTGTGTCTTTTGAGTTTTAACTACAATTGTTTATTTTATTAACTTGTCTTTTGTGTTGCCATTTGTGATCTATCAATAATTTGAAAAGTTATGTGACTAAATTTAAAGGATATTTTCTTAATACCCATTGTAGCTGAGCGAACTAGCGTTTTGTTTGAAGTTTTGGTTAATCCACAGCTTTATTTCCCATAAGACATGTTGCTCTTAAAATCAGTATAAATTTTGCAAAAATGGGAAAAAGAGAGAGAAAGATACATGACACGGGTGTTTAATTTTTTTTTAATAAAATTTGATATATTTTTTTACTTTTTTTTTTTTTTGCATTTTAATCAGAAACTGATACAAGCTGACAAACATCATGCTATGTAAATATGTCAGTAGAGATAAGAGGTTGAGAGGTCTAAGCAAGCTAGGTTTTAACAAAATGGAAGAATTAGGGTAAAATGGATTTGTTTATTTTGTACTTAAAGTGACAAGTCAGGATGATGGTAAGAAATACATGCAAATAGTTTTGAAGGCAAGAAAATGATTGTTTCGTGTTTAATTCAAGACTGTGTTTTGCTTCCCCACCTTCCCCCCCCCTGGAATTAAAACGGTAAATCTACAATAAGCCGTAGTACAGAAATGCTAATTTGGGCAGCCCTTCCTACGCTTGCTGGTAAATGGCATTCGAGAACCTGGTTAAAATGTGCTCATTTGGGTTTTGAAGATGTGCATTAATCTTTATAGCAAACCGAAGTCGAGGATGATGGCTGTGACCCTTGGACACATCCGTGTGTTTCCCTTGCAATAATCTGATCTAATAAACGTGATACTCTGAGTGCGGGGAGAAATGTGTTTGCTTTGGATTAACGGCATTTGCAGCAGTTCAAATGGATTAGAGAGGCATATTGCGCGATTCCAATCTCTTTCCAGTAGGTAGAGGCTCATAAAGTTGTGGAAAAATAAGTCGTTCCAACACTTATTATTTCCTAAATTTCTATAGCTGCCCATCTATATCAGATTATATCTAATATATCAGATATATTACACATATTAACTCTATATATTATTATCTCTATATATTATATGTAATATTATATATCATATCTCTCTCTCTCTCTCTCTCTCTCTCTCTCTCTCTCTCTCTCTCTCTCTCTCTCACACACACACACACACACACACACACATACACACACACACACACACACACACACACACACACACACATACATTGGATAGCAATTTGACATGAATGGTATAGGGTCTCCTGCTTGAGCAGGGGGTTGGACTAGAAGATCTCCAAGGTCCCTGACATCTATCTCAGATAGATGATTCTGGGGAGCATGCAGACTTAACAACACAAAATTTGTTCCAGTTAAATTTTTCAAACAGTGGTTTCACAGCTTTATCTTTCACAGCCTTTGGGAATAGTTTTCCGTCTCAATACTGCGTTAATCAGATTCCCGGCCAATGAGATTATCTGGGGAGGATGCTTAGAGCCACACTTTCTCCGTGATTTCCTGAAACTCACTTTCCAGTACAATAGGGTCAATTTTGACCTTTTGGAAGGATTTAAAAATGAACAAAAAAGCATTGTCACTGGCCTACAGTGTTTGCTTGCTTTATTGTGTTTGGTGTTTTACTAAAGTAATATTTTAATTCTGTTTTAACCTAATTTCACCATCTGTACATTTTTGTATGTTTTAACTTGTGATGGAAACTAATCAAGGAGAGAAGCAACCTAGAACTAAGGAGAAATTTCCTGACAGTGAGAACAATTAACCAGTAGAACAGCTTGCCTCCAGAAGTTGTGGGTGCTGCAATACTGGAGGTTTTTAAGAAGAGATGGGACAGCCATTTGTCTGGAATGGTATAGGATCTCCTGCTTGTGCAGAGGGTTGGACTAGAAGACCTCTAAGGTCCCTTCCAACTTTGTTATTCTTTTATTTTGAGTTTCATAAATTTTTAAACGTCAGTATGTTGTCTCAAGCATTTTGAGGCTATAGATCAGCCCCTCTGATGTTAATAATGAAAAACCAGAATAAAAATCTTGGGATACACTAGATCTCTCGACTTACAAATATTGACAATTTTTTCCTGCATCAGAAAGTTTGAAACTGTTTCTTTTCCAATGACCTGGATCAAAAAAGGAAGTGAATAAAATCTAATTGATATGTGAAGTTCTTTCAATGAAAAAATTAATTCTGCACCAGTAATGAAAGGAAGTAGACTTTCGGTTAATAGTGAAGCTTCAGAGATTAGGAACATGTGGAATTTTTGCTTTTTATACTCCCATCATCACCCCCTGCATGGGTATTTCTCTCCTTTTCTTCAACGCTTCCTTGAAGTGGTTATTTTCAGGATTCCTTTTGAATTAAAGTCAGATTTTACAATGCTTCAAGTCAGGAGGAAGAATCCCTTATCTGTACCTGGCCTTTGCCTCCTGAGAAAACGGCTAGTCCAGGGGTCAGCAACCCACGGCTCTGGAGCCGCATGTGGCTCTTTCATCCCTCTGCTGCGGCTCCCTGTCGCTGGTCAGCGCCACAATTTTGAGAGGAGCTTCCAGTTAGGGGGGCAAAGCATGGCGTGCCAGGAGGAGACTCTATGGCAAGGGACAGGTTTTCCGGTCAGCTCCACAATTGATAGGGCTTTTGGTTAGGACAGGTAGAGGAAAAAGGACACCGCACTAGGAGCAGACTCTATGGTGGGGGAACCGGACTTCAGGTCGGCTCCAGAATTGAACGGGGGGCTTCCGGTTAGGACCTTTGTGGCTCTTTGAGGGTTTAAGGTTGCTGACCCCTGGGCTAGTCAGTAGAAGCTCAGATTTTATTAAAGCATGCTTTTAACTCGGAAGCTCATTTTCATTTTGATCTGACATTTCATTCCATTCCACATTGTCATTTATAGTTTATGTGCCTTTCTCACAAATTATAGTACCTCCTCATTATCCCATAACTTCTAGTAACATGTGAGAAGGAGACCAGCTTTCCTTGAAAACTGGGCCCTGAATATAAAAATAACATTAAAGTTTTACTGTTGTAAAATCATACTAGAGATGAATAAAATGCACATTATCACCTAAGGGGAAAGCAGATTGGAAATAAAATAGTACGGCTGCTTTGAGCCCATATCAGTTTTAATGATTTAAGTATTATTTTTTTCAAATGCAATCAATTTGTCCTCCCTAATAATTAAGATATGTATCTTAGGGAAACATAAATGTCATTTAAGTATTATTCCCCCCCCAACGCAATCAATTTATCCTCCCTAATAATTAAGATATCTACCTTGGGGAATCATAAATGTCATAGTGCAGAAAAAGAGAATACTGAAACTTATTTTTTTTTAATCTAAATGTGTTAGCTGCTTGATTAAGCTATTTAAGGGCTTCTCACTATGCAAATAACTTTAAGTAAAATGCTGAATCGGATTAATTTCTTTCCACTTTTTGTTTTTTGCAAAACCTGAACTCTTCTCTGATTAAAAATATAACTACTGGGTTATTTTTAATTCTCTCTCCTCTAACATCGCTCAACTTACAGACGGAGAAGAACGTGAGTGTGGTTCTCCTTAGTGAAATTGTATGGGAACTTCTTCGTCCAAACACAGGGTGCCTTGAGCCGCTGCCATTATATTTTCCAGATTACAGCATAGGTAAGGACAAAATAAGTAAGCATACTGTGTCCCAAAGGTGCTTTTTCAGGAGGCAACTGGACTTTCTTGTTTTTTTCTTTGAAGACGTTTTGCTTCTCATCCGAGAAGCTTCTTCAACTCTGACTGGATGGTGGGATTTAAATAACCAGCTGTCTGCAAGGAATATAAATCCTTCCATTCCCCTACTATCCTGTCAGAGCTGAAGAAGCTTCTTGGATGAGAAGCGAAACGTCTTCAAAGAGAAAACAAGAAAGTCCAGTTGCCTCCTGAAAAAAGCACCTCTGGGACAACCAGGACCTGGAGGACTGAGAATCTCTACATACTGTGTACCACTTTATTAACATGTCTATCGAAGATGAATAATTGTGATATCGAAATCTTATTTCTGTGAACCAGACCCACGTGGGTCAGTCTTTAGGTGTTGGATGGTGGGGATGGTTAAGAACTAAGCCTGACACACACAGATCTGTCAAGTGAGAAGCAGAGAGTCCTCGACTTACAACAGTTCATTTAGTGACTGTTTGAAGTTACAATGGCAATGAAAAAAGGGACTTATGACCGTTTTTCACACTTTCAACCATTGCAGCTCCCCGTGGTCATGTGATCAAAATTCAGACGCTTGGCAACTGACTCATATTTATGACGGTTGCAGTGTCCCCGGGGTCATGTGATCCCCTTTTGCGACCTTCGGACAAGCAAAGTCAACAGGGAAGCCAGATTGACTTAACAAATGTGTCAAGAAAGCTCGTAAAATGGGGCAAAGCTCACTTAGCAAATGTCTCACTTAGCGACAAATGTTGGGCTCAATTGTGATCATGTCGAGGACTAGCTGTACAGTTAGATTTCTTAAAGGTGGTCCTTGGTTAATGACCACTCATTCAGTGGCTATTCGAACTTACGACCGCACTGAACGAGTGGCACTTAAAACCAGTTCTGAAAGTTCTGGCTATTATAGTGTCCCACAAAACACATGATTTGCAACCGTCCCTTCCAGCTTCCTATAAGCAAAGTCAATGTCTGTGGAGATTCTTGGTCATCCAGGTCACGGTTGTCCCAAATGTGTTTTTTCAAGAGGCAACTGGACTTTCTGGTTTTCTTTGAGGACATTTCACTTCTTATCCAAGAAGCTTCTCCAGCAGAGTTACAACGAGGCCTCTTTTGTGACCTTCTAACAAGTGAAGTCAACGGGGAAGCCAGATTGACTTAACAAATGTGTCAAGAAAGCTCGTGAAAATGGGACAAAGTTCCCTTAACAACTGTCTCACTTAGCAACAGAAATTTGGGGCTCAATTGTGGTTGTAAATCAAAGACTACCTGTATAGTATTTATTTGAGTTATCCCAGGATCTGGATAGATGTGGGTATGCATCGGGGTGGGTTGTGGCTTACCTCGCTGCCGTTTCGCTTCCTCACACGCTGCGTGGGCGCGCACGCATGTGCAGTGCTAAAAACCAGCTTCTGCGCGTGTGCAGAAGCAAAAAACAAGATGGCGCCGCCTATGGCGCCGCCGAGAGAGCTGGTTCGGGGGCGTGTCCAGCTGGTCATCGCTGCTGGTTCGGCGAGCGGGGGGAAATTCCCGCTACCGGTTCTATAGAGCCGGTCCGAACCGGCAGGAACCCACCTCTGGTATGCATGACTAACCAGCACCAAAGCCATGGCAACTGTCAGCTTGTCTCACTCAATATTCTTAAATTCCATTAATATCCTTTGATTTCTTCCATATTAGTATTTCTTTTTTTCCCTGAGCGGTTTTATGAATTAGTAATATGTTTTGCCTGAGTTCATTTTTGTATGATCTATATTTCATTTATTAACAGACTTAGTTCAGATAATTAATTAATCATAGGCTTAATTCCTTACGACTGCAGAATTGTTTTCTATAATTTATTTTATAATATTCATTTCTTAAAATACGAGTGTTCTTATGGACAGTTCTCACGATTAAAAAAAAAAAAGGAAGTTCCTTCCTGTTTAGATTTCGCTAATCTTCGCAACTGAAAAGAGGTGAAGATCGTTATCTTTTAAGCATTTTCATTCATTCCAAACGTCTGCAGGGCATTCACAAGATATATAATAAGTCCATTTCTGATGTTGAAGCTTAAGGTAACAAAACACATAACACAAAGGGGGAAAAAATCATTTGGGAGAGATGGGGAAAATGTGCATTAGTTTTTAATATTAAAAGTTGTTTTTAATTTGTAACCACATCAAATGCAGCTTAGAAAGAAGGGATCTAAAATTGTTCTCCCCTCAGCCGATGGGATTCTTTTCTCAATTACAGCGTAATGGGCTGAATGATGGTTAATAGAGAGGCCTGATGACTTCAGCTTTCTTCTTACATGTAATACTACATTTTCTTTAGCCTTCAATGACAGTGTCTTAAATATACCATTATAATTGGGGGTGTGTGTGTGGGTTCTAATAATAAAAACAGAGTAGCTAAGTTTTGTTGCTAGTTTGAAGATTCTAAAGCTATTTCACTGTGAAGTCGTAGTTTGCCAATTTAATTTCACTTTAAACATCTCAAATATGCGGTATACAGGTAATCCCTGACCTATAGCAGTTCACTTAGTGACCGTTCAAAGTTACAACTTGCACTGAAAAAAGTGACTTACGACCGTTTTTCACAGTTACGAACTTTGCAGCACTCCCAAGATCACGTGATCAAAATTCAGACACTTGGATCCCCTTTTGCGAACTTCCGACAAGCAAAGTCAATGGGGAAGCCAGATTCACTTTACAGCCAGGTTGCTAACTTAGCAACTGCAGTGATTCACTTAACAACTGAGGCAAGAAAGATCATAAAATGGAGCAAAACTCATTTAACAAATGTCTTACTTAACAGCAGAAGTTTTGGCTCAATTATGGTCATAAGTCGAGGATCACCTGTATTTCAGAAGTTTTAATGGGTATAGTGGCAAGCAATTCATTAATTAGAAACATCTTATTTTCCACTAGTCATCACTCAGAATGACGTACTAAGAAAAGCATAAACACGTGGTGTAAAATATGAATATGAGATAATAAACAAATAATGGTAACATGCTTGGCAGTTAATAACTATATAAATTAACAAGGCCCCTAAGGGACATATTAATAAAATGTTTACCTGTTGAAAGAGATAGTTTCATTGCTTGAGGCTTAGGAGATTGCGTTGGTCATTCTGGGTATCTGGTAGAAAAGAAGGAGCTGTGGTGGATGTTTTCTTCAAAGAAAATTGTATCTGTAAGGAAATTGAAATCATATTCTGATTTTAATTAAGGAGACTTGGGCTGCCTGTCATTGGCTTAATACTTAGAATGTTACTTGATTAAGTAGAGCGAGCTAAATAGCTAAAAAGAAATCCTGAAATCCTTTTATTTTTGCAAAATGGCTGTAACAGCAGGTTTCTTGGTCTTACATAAAAATGTTATTCTGTGTGATGTCTCCTGAATTTTAGCACAGAAAACAGTGCAGTAAGTCACTCTATGGGCTTTAGTGGAAAATCATGCTTTTGTTTTTAATTCAAATAGGACATCTGCAGAAGATTCTGTCCCATGACCATCCTCCAGAATATTCGTTTGATTTTTATGCTGCTTATATCAATATTCTTCTTGGAGTCTTCTATCCAGTCTGCAGGGACTTGAAGGAGCTCCAACATCTGGTGAGGGATCTCTTTGGTGTTCTTCATAATAAAGCTAAGATAAGATAACCTTTATTGTTACTTTTTTCTGTGAACACAGTGGCATACATTAAAAAATGAAATTCTGATGCCCGTTCTCAAAAGAAAAAAGTTCAAAATGATACTAAATAAATCTTGCACTCTTTATCTTATAGGCTGCACTTAATTTTTCTAAATATTGTGAGCCTGTGGTCCAAGGAGAGGGTGAGTATTTTACTTTCATATGAATGCTTTTATATGAATGAATTTTGCCTTGTCATAGATACATATATGCTGACCGGCGCAGTGGACTAGATGTGAAGACGCTCACCTCTCAGAAGGTTGAGAGTTCAATTCGTGGCAGCGGCTGAATTTCTCTATCAGGACGCAAAGAGAAAATATTTGCTGTGAATTCCTCATAAGCGTCAGGAAGGGCATCTGGCCAGTAAACGCTCAGCTCCATTCAGTCGCCCTGACCCCACCCCAATAAAAGGGATTATAGGGTTGTAAAAAGAAAAAATTACACCAGAAATTACAGACACTAAGCTTTATGGAAAATATCTCAGAAGTAAGTAGTGACAAACAATTTCCATATTTTAGGCAATAAAACTCTATGGAAATATCCCTACAGTCACGGAGAGTCAAACTAGACTGAAATGATTTTTTACCTACTTAGCATGTGGGTAATAGAAGGCCTCTCGGAAATAGGCTGCTACCATTCTTATTCCAGATCTTAAATATGACCCGGTACTATTAAAATGCAGGCATTTTGCCGCAAAGTTTGGCGCTACAGTTTTTGCTGAGCCTGGGAGATTCATGTAGATCACTTGCTGCCCACCTGTGGAAAGCCATGGAAAGAATTTCCAAGTAAAATAATGGATGCATTTTTGATTTACAAGCTCATCTTTCCTTGCTTTGAAAGTTCTGTGGTTTGAGATTAACGTTTTCTATATTAGAAATTGCTAGACAAACTGTGACTCATTGGATCATCATTTCAGAGAGATTTCCTTACCTAAACACAGAGAAACGGAACGATCACGGGCAGCCCAAACAGCAGAAGCAGCAGGAATGGCTTGAACGTTCTGCTGGTTTCCCCATTTATTTTCTTATGGGAATCTGGCAGGGGGCGTTGGAAACAAAAATCATGTGACTGGAGAGATTCTCAGTCATCCAGGCCATGGTTGTCCCAAAGGTGCTTTTTCAGGAGGCAGCAGGACTTTCTTGTTTTTTTCTTTTGAAGACATTTCGCTTCTCATCCGAGAAGCTTCTTCAGCTCTCTTCTTCTGGGATGAGAAGCGAAACGTCTTCAAAGGGAAAAAAACCAAAGTCCAGTTGCCTCCTGAAAAAGCACCTTTGGGACAACTATGACCCGAATGACTGAGAATCTCTACAGACTTTTAGCTATACAATTTGGGATGAACACCCTTGGAATGGTGTGGGAGTAGGAACGGATTTCCAGAGGAAAAAATTGCAGACTACAGGAACCAGGAGCACCACTCAGGTGACCCTGAGGACACAGATTAACCTCCAAGTGCTTCAAGGACCCTCTAAAATAATGCAAATGACCAGCTGTCTGCAAGGAGTATAAATCTTTCCATTGCCCATCGTCCAGTTGGAGCTGAAGGAGCTTCTTGGATGAGAAGCGAAACGTCTTCGGAAAAAAACCCCCAAGAAAGTCCAATTGCCTCCTGAAAAAGCACCTTTGGGACAACCATGTGACTGGCTGATCTCACTAGTACTGAAACAGCCAAAACTTTACCAAATTTCGGTCCTGTGGTCCTGGATTTTGGGCACATTCTTTAAGTTAGCCTATTTGAGGTGAGTTGATTCAAACATTGTTGACTTACGACAGTGATCTTCAACCTTTCTGGCTTGGCAGACTGGCGGGGGTGGGGTGGGGGAGAGGGGATGGTTCCGTGCAAGTGGCAGGTGGGCGCTCACGCAAACGAAGCTGCGAGCGCATGCGCCTGCTGCTCGCACAGGTGGGAGCTGTGTGCATGCGCTCATCCGCCGCTTCTGTGACCCGGTTCCAAACAGACTGCAGCCCAGTAGTGAGCCGCGGCCCGGGAGTTGCGGACCCCTGACCTACGATGTACCATTTCATTCAGTTGAAGGTTACAGACAGACAAGCAGTATGGTTTTCAGTAGCACTTAAACTTATATCCCGCTTCACAGTGCTTTACACCCTGCTCTAAGCAGTTTACAGAGTCAGCCTATTGCCCCCCAAACAATCTAGGTCCTCATTTTACCCACCTCGGAAGGATGGAAGGCTGAGTCAACCTTGAGCCTGGTGAGATTTGAACTGCCAAATTGCAGGCAGCCGACAGTCAGCAGAAGTAGCCTGCAGTACTTCACTCTAACCACTGCGCCACCACAGCTTATAGTACCATATAGATTCAAAAGTGACTGTAAGCTTCCCCAGCTTGGCACTCTACTGATGTATGGAGACTGCAGATTCCAGAATTCTTAGTCTGAAAATAATTTAGCCATGTTGGCTAGATATTCTGGAACTTCCAAGACAGAATGCGTGGAGTCAGAGAAAACTTGAATAAAGTTGGCAATGATTGTTACATAGCTGGATGCTCTTCAGAGATAGCAATAGCAATAGCAATAGCACTTAGACTTATATACCGCTTTACAGTGCTTTACAGCCCTCTCTAAGCGGTTCACAGAGTCAGCATATTGCCCCCAACAATCTGGGTCCTCATTTTACCCACCTCGGAAGGATGGAAGGCTGAGATCAACCCTGATTAAATTGTCTTTCCGTGGTTACAGCGAATGAACGTGACACACGCCGCCTGTGGAAAAATATTGAATCCCATTTGAAGAAAGCTATGCAAACGGTTTATCTTCGAGAAATATCAAGGTAATGGCTTCTCTTCCCTTTATTATTTTTTTACAGCAACCTTGAACTATCAAATATGAACGTTCCCCCCCCCAATCATTATGAGTGTCCCTGTTTAAACTCTGCTTAATATGGGTAAGAGGTTGTTTTTTTTGTTGTTTTTTGTTTTTTTTTTTTTTAGTAATGAAAATGTGCAGTTAGTCAAGATATGAAAGACATGAGGTGTGGAAGGTTTCTTGTATGAGTTTTCTATGAGTTTTCTATTAAAAGCAGTTGCAGATAAGGGCAAAATTCTGAGGAAGTACAGATGAATTAGATACAGAATAACAGAGTTGGGAGGGACCCCCTGCTCAAGCAGGAGACCCTATACCATTTCAGACAAGTGGCTGTCCTGTCTCTTCTTAAAAACCTCCAGTATTGGAACACCCACAACTTCTGGAGGCAAGCCGTTCCACTGATTGATTCTTCTCACTGCCAGGAAATTTCTCCTTAGTTCTAGATAGGATTTCTCCTTTATAAGTTTCCATCCATTGCTTCTTGTCCTGCCCTTAGGTGCTTTGGAGAACAGGTCAACTCATCGAGAAGCTGCCATTTTCTCTTGATGGGGAAATCACTGGTACCAATGTGCATTATCTATATCCGTGATGGCGAACCTATGGCACGCATGCCACAGGCATGCGGAGCCATATCTGCCAGCATGTGAGCCTTGCCCTAACTCAGCTCCAGCGCGCATGTGCGCGCCGGCCAGCTGATTCTTGGCTCACGTGGAGCCTCTGGGAGGGCATTTTTGCCCTCTGGGGGGGGCGGTGGAGGGCGTTTTTGCCCTCCCCAGGCTCCAGGGAAGCCTCTGGAGCCTGGGGAGGGTGAAAAACGGCCTACTGGGCCCATCGGAAGTCCGGAAACGGGCTGTTTCCAGCCTCCGGAGGGCCTCCAGGGTGGCGGGAGAAACCGTTTTCGCCCTCCCTAGGCTCCAGGGAAGCCTCTGGAGCCTGGGGAGGGCAAAAAACGGGCCTACCGGGCCCATCGGAAGTTGGGAAACGGGCCATTTCCAGGGGGTGGGGGAGGCAGTTTTCGCCCTCCCCAGGCTCCAAGAAAGCCTCTGGAGCCTGGGGAGGGCGAAAAACTCGCCTACCGGGCCCACCGGAAGTCGGGAAATGGGGGAGGGGGGTCATGCGTGCATGCGTGGGGGCGGGGCAGTGCGGGCGGGTTGTGCGCGCATGCGCAGGGATGCGTGGTGGGCATTAAATTATTGGTGTGGGTATACACGTGCGCGATAGCGCACGCACACACGCTTTCGGCACCCGAGGGAAAAAGGTTCACCATCGCTGATCTCTATCCTGTCATGCCCCGTTGGAGACTGAAACTGAGACGGAAGACGAACAACTGACAGAGAGCAGGAGAGTGGCTCCGTTGGCTGTGGAGGAAACTGGGGAAGGGCAAAGTCAGGCTGGGCAGAGCAGGGGAGAGGTAGAACAAGGGAGAGGGGGTTCAGATGAAGACCAAGGCGCATCCCCTCCTCATTCTAGGACGCGCAGGGAAGAACGCAGAAGAGAGCAACATGGGTTGCGTGGCTTACGAGGCAGGGAAGGGCCCCGATTCCCTTCACAAGGCACACCTGGGGTTGAAGTTTAAAGGAGAGGCATTTGGGAGGGGTGTTTGTCGGGAACAAACGCTGAATTCAGCTAGTGTTGAGAGTTGTGGCCTGCATTCCTGGCATTCCTCCTGACTGTTTGAATTATTGTCGTGCTTCTGTGTACTTATCTTCTCTTGCTGGAATTATTGCTGTGAATTCTTCGCTTCCGGGACTCATTATCTTGCCCTGCTGGAGTGATTGATTGCAGTCATTCTGCTTACAACGTTTGGACTGGAGTATCTGCAGCCAGAAGCTGCTGTAGGTTTGTGGGAGAGCTTTTCTCCAGGCCGGAGAGTAAATGGGACATTGGGGGCAAAGTTGGTGCCAATAAAGGGACTCATACCGGTTCTCTGGCTGTGTTGCCTTCGTGCCACGCCCCGGGTCATCCCATATCCTTTCTTATGAAAGGTAATATGATGCCAGGGAGAGACTGAAAATCTCCTCCAGTTCCACACCTACAGTGTGATTCAGACCCTCTAGAGCAGGGGTGTCAAACTCGATTTCATCGAGGGCCACATCAGGGTTGTGTTTCACCTTGGGGAGCTGGGGTGGGCGTGGCCAGCTCGACGTCACTCGTGTCGGGCGCCTGTGGTGGCCCAAGAGCTCTGCCAGCAAAAACAGGCTCCCGAGCTCCGTTTTTGGCTGCAACGGCCTCCTGCAACCCTCTGCCAGCGAAAACGGAGCTCGGGAGAACTGTACATGCCGCTCCCGAGCTCCATTTTCACTGGCAGAGGCACCGTGGGCTGGTCTTTCACTGTTTCCAGGGCGGCTCCGCGGGCCAGATCTAAGCACCCCGCGGGCTGGATCCGGCCCCCATGCCTTGAGTTTGACACCCCTGCTCTAGAGAGAGAAAAAGACTGCATTAATCTTACGTCCTATTATCTAATTTAACCCTGGTATATTTGATTGTAAGAGAAATAAAAGGCAAATATTCCCTTTAAATGAAGCTTGTTTTCTGGTGACTGCAAGTGTGGAAACAAACTGCCGTCGCTGTGCAGGGCTGTGCAATTAAAAATGTATAAAACGTAAGGTCATAATTTAGCGACGTCAGATAAAAAGGTCTCTGAGGAGAAATATCAGCCCTGATAGCTGAAGAGGAATGAGAAGTGCTTCCTTTTTAAAACACGATATGCTAGCTCTCCGGTTTGACCTCTTAAAGACAACTGAGAGCAAAAACGGGTTGTGGATGGTTTCTTTCGGGAGGTTGCAACTCTCCTGCCGGTTTGCATAAGAGTGTCTCAGTCAAGACGTGATATTTCTAATTTCCATTTGAAGACGGTTATGCAATAATTATTTTATATGCATAGACCAGTGTTTTTCAACCTTGGTGACTTTAACATGTATGGCTTTTGACTCCCAGAATTCCTTAGCCAACATGCACACTGGTACAGGCCATTACCCTGCCATTGAAACTTCACTGAGTTTAAAAAAAACTTCACTTTGACATAATTACCATTGCACTTGATAGTATGCACTTCTTCTAACAAAGAAGAATAATTCATAAGTACTTTCCTTAAGTCTATGATAAAGATTCGCAATCATCCAGGTCATGGTTGTCCCCAAGGTGCTTTTTCCAAAAGGCAACTGGACTTCCTTAGTTTTTTTCCTTTGAAAAAGGAAAATTCCCCACTATCCTGTCAGAGCGGAAGAAGCTTCTTGGATGAGAAGCGAAATGTCTTCAAAAGAAAAATAAGAAAGTCCAGTTGCCTCCTGAAAAAAGCACCTCTGGGACTTCCTTTGAAAACGTTTCACTTCTCATCCAAAAAGCACCATTTAGGAATCCACTGAAGTTAGAACTGAAGAAGCTTCTTGGATGAGAAGTGAAACATTTTCAAAGAAAAAAAAACCAAGAAAGTCTAGTTGCCTTTTGGAAAAGCACATTTGGGGCTACTTTTCTTAAGGTTTTTGGTTTTCCACAGGAAAATGGATAGCAAATATATTTTATCTCATTCTTCCTTTTATAATCAGTAACATATTTCAACCTTTTAATTAACATCTGATATAAATGTATTTACCGTATGATGAATCTATCTGGTAAGAAAGTATCACATGTAATGTTAAATAATAAACGTTGATCTCAGTTTAGGTGCTGAAATATACCAGAGTGGCTGATGAATTTCATTTGGTTTTTCTTCCTTTTTTTTTTTCTTCGAAAGAAAGGAAAGCTTATTGATTCACGTCTAGTATTTATATAATTTGCACAATTACTTAGCAAAAACTCTTTCTGATTCCCTGCTGAACATGTATATTTTGAGATAGCGGGAAGGCAGCTGTATGTTTGGATGAAATTTCCTGTATTGTACCTAGGACAATAGCATCACAGCTTCATGAAGGAATATTCTTACAAAATGTTTCAAATAACGCCTGATTTTGTCTCTAGTTGTCAAGCTGTCTACCCAGTGAAATAATCTTGTATTGTTCCTGTTGTAGATGTACTGTTAAACAACTTAACTGCTTTACTCCTTTAATCCCAAAGAATCCCAACCGTATCCTCTTAAAAAGGAGAATAAAAAAACCTTTTGCTTTTAGCCACGACAAACACAGGGCTTTTAAATGGCTACCTTGTCTTTTTAGCTCCCAATGGGAACGATTACAGCAAGATAATGGAGAACCTGGACAAATAAAAGGTATGTGTAGCAACAATAGTTTGGCCGTGTAAATTATTGATGACGAGAGGAGCCGTAACAATTTAGAATAAATCAGAAAGCATTTATAAATATACCAGCAGCTTTAAAAAAAAAAAAAAACAACAACCCCAAAACAAATTTTAAAAAATCTTAAACGTGGGCAAGAACCTTTAAATTGATTTTTTTTTTAAAAAACATGAGCTTTTAAATTGTCAGATTCAATATTTCTTTGTTTTTTTCCCCTAGGACTTTCAGCTCATGCTCATGTAGAACTGCCTTATTATTCCAAGTTTCTTCTAATAGCAGCTTATCTAGCCTCTTACAATCCTGCCCGGACAGATAAAAGATTCTTCGTTAAGGTAATTTAGGTTTGTTATTTTTGTCGTTAATGTGTCGCAGATTCAAATAATTTTTTTTTTAAATAGTAGCTTTTATGGAAGATTTTTTACACGGCTAAACATGAAAATATCTAAAGGGAAAATTAAAGGAAAGAGGGAAAGTGCAAAAAGCAATGCAAGTTAGGACAAGAAAGAAAAAAAAGATAAAGAAGAAAGTTCTGATCTTCTTTGCAGAAGCTACACACTTAGAAGTAGTCCTCACTTAATGGCCATTTGTCAACGGTGCTTAAAAAGGGAGTTATGACTGGTCTTTGCACTTATAACCATTGCAGCCTCTCTGCGGTTATGTGATTGCAATTTGATTACTTGGCAACTGTTGCAAATTTATAATGGTTGCAGTATCCTGGTCTTGTGATCAGCATTTGTGACCTTCCTAGCCAGCTTCCACGGAGCCAAATCAATGGGTTGGAAGCTGCAGTTGTGACCACGGGTGTTTCGCTTAACGACTGCAATCTGAAAGTACTTTAAATAAAGCGATATTCCAAATTTAGCTGTCTCTCAGTCCGTTCCTAGCTCTCCCATTTCAGAGTTATTGCAGGCTTTTTGCTATTTAAATCCTTGTAATTATTTCCTCCCTTTTTACATTAACATTTCCAATAAATCAAAAGTGCCCTCCCTGGATGGTTTAGGGTACTCCGATGCTTGAAATATCTGTATATATTTTAAATTTCTCCACTCCAGCGGTCTGTGGAGATTCTCAGTCAGTCATCCAGGTCATAGTGGTCTTGACGGTGCTTTTTCAAAAGGCAACTGGACTGTTTTTCCAGGAGGAGGAGGAGGAGGAGGAGGATTATTTTGCTTAGCGTTCTCCTTGGGAGCTCTTGAGACACTTGGGGCTTTATCTGTGCCCTCAGGATCACCTGTATCAGAGTGCAAATGATTGTGGAATCCTCTTGGAATTGCTGAAAGGATTGTGTTGTAAACAGGAGATAGGTGTTGTTGTATCCCTCCTCTTCTGTTGAGACAGGGCTGTTCAGTTTTGACATAGATGGCCTCTTTGACCTCTCTTTCAAACCTCTGTGTCCACATTCTGGATGGAGAAGAGGATAGAGTCTGCCATCCAAAAGCACAGAAAAGTTCAAAGTAATTGAGGATGTAAGAGCAAGAGAGTAGGTTTAGTATTGACGAAACAAATGTAAATGAAGGCCAGATAGTCATTTGGATTGAACTGCTTAAAAATAAATTGGATGAGAGAGACTCACAATCACTTTTGACCTAATCTGCTGGCTTGCTCATTGACACAAATGACAGTCAATTTAATTTAATTTAATTTATTATATTTGTATGCCGCCCAACTCCCAAAGGACTCTGGGCAGTCATGTGATTGCAGGGCTCTTGGCAACAGGTCATAAATGTGGTCAGGTTGCTAAGCAACCCAGATCACAATCATGGGGCAGCCAGAACTCTGAGGACCAATACTAACCACCATTACTTCAGCATCATCCTAACTTGGAAAGTTTGTTGATCGGAATGGTAGTAGATTGATAGTAGACATTCCAAGGTGGAAGCTGTATTGCTTTATTATTGGTACCTAAATAGTCAATGAAGAAAAAAATAAAATGAATTATAGTTAAAATATGCATGCAGAAATACCCTGATTCTCCACCATCTTCCAGTTTGATGCCACTTCTGTAAACGTCTACCTAATAATGAACTTCTTCTTTTCGCTTGCAGCATCATGGAAAAATTAGGAAGGTAAACTTTCAGAAGAAACATGAAAAGGTATTTAGCTTTGTGTTTCTGATCCATGTAAAACATTTTGTTTCATATCTATGCTGAATTGTTTAACGTACAGGTAGTCCTTGACTTACAACGGTTCGTTTAGTGACCGTTCAAAGTTACAACGGCACTGAAAAAAGCGACTTATGACCGTTTTTCACACTTAACACCATTGCCGCATCCCCACGGTCACGTGATCAAGATTCAGATGCTTGGCAACTGATTCATACTTATGACGGTCGCAGTGTCCTGGGGTCACGTGATCCCCTTTTGCGACCTGACAAGCAAAGTCCATGGGCAAACCAGACTCACTTAACAACCATGTTACTAATTTAACAACTGCAGTGATTGCCTTAAACGTGGCAACAAAAGTCGTAAAATGGGGCACTTGACAAATTTCTCACTTGGCTACATCAATTTTGGGCTCAGTTGTGGTCATAAGCTGAGGACTACCTGCACATTTGGGTTTTGGCAACTGGAGTAATAAAGTTAACAAGATTAATTCTGCAAGATTCCAAGCAAGTGCAGTTAACCTTTGTTTTTGTTTTAAAAAAACACAACAGACCAGCAACCATCTTCTGGGACCAAAGCCCTTCCCATTGGACAGATTGCTAGCCATCCTCTACAGCATTGTCGACAGCCGAATTCCTCCGACTGCAAATATATTTTCCCAGGTGAGTGAAACTGTCATGTGTTTCAAGCTTGACACAAATTTCAGACCTCTCTTATTTACAAAATAATCACAAACTTGTTACGGCTGGTGTTACAATTACAGGTATTCCCTGACTTAACAACAGTTTATTTAGTTTTTCACACAACCATTGTAGCATCCCCATGATCAACATTTTGGATGCTTGGCAAGTGGTTCATATTTACGACGGTTGCAGTGTCCCAGAGGTCATGTGATCCTCTTTTGTGACCTGACAAGTAAAGTCAGATGGGGAAGCCAGATTCACGTGCTGATTCGCTTAAGGGACTCGTGATTTTTCATTTAACAAGTGCATGTTACTTTTTTGCTTCCTAAATGTACGTGCCACCTATTCTGTAATGATTTGATTTTTATCATGTGAATGTACACTAGATGGCACTCTACCCTCATGAATAAAAACAGGCTTACAGCAACTTCATAAAAGCAAATGAAAATGGTAGCAAATAGAGGGGAATAAAAACTAATACTGCTCATGGGGGGTGGGGAAGATATTCCCTTTTTAATACCTCCCATAAAGGACAATTGAATATTGGACCGGCTTACTTGAACGATGAATATATGAATACACACTACAGCTACAATTTTCTGTACAGTAATGTGGCTTTACTTTGCTTTTATTTATATAAAACAACTTTTGAGGATAAATAAATTTGTTCTGTCCTTTTCAAATGCATTCACTTATTCTGCTTTCTCACATAATCAACTTTTTGTACATGTGCCTTTTATTTGAACTTTTGCCGATCTGCCTAGTCTGAGCATCACCCTAGAGTCTGAAAAAGTGGAATTACCATATTTTTCGGAGTATAAGACGCACCTTTCCCCCCCCCCCCCGAAAAGAGGGGGGAAATGTTGGTGGGTCTTATACACAGAAAACAGCCATTTTTGGCCTCCCGAAGCCCCGCCCCCGCGTCCCATTTTTGTGAAAAATGGGCCCGTTTTCCGCAAAATGGGGCACGCAGAGGGTTTGGGAGGCCTGCAGAGTGCTCCTGGGGGCCGGGGAGGACAAAAACTTTTCTTACTTACCTCTTTGAAATCTTGGTGCATCTTATACACCGGTGCGTCTTATAATCCGAAAAATATGGTATGTTAACAAGTGTTGGAATTACAAGAAATAGCAATGGGCTGTTTCCAAGTCAGTAATTATTTTAGGTCTGTTGGAAACATGGGGGTTTGACTTCTGGGTAAAAAATAAAAAGCTAAGGTCAAAGTTCTCATATTATCAGAGCGAAAGAATAATTTAAAGTGACATGTGAGATTTATTAGAAGCCAGTTTGGGTATCTTTAAGCTGAAGAAGATAACCTTCCTTCAGTTTCTTTGTTTGATGATCAACATATAATCCTCAGCTAGAAATCACCAGTCTGTAATTTGTTTTTTTTTTATTGCCTTCTTCCTGGGATCTTCTGATTGATTGAAGAACCCATGTATTTTATTTGGACAATAGGGAAATATAAAAGCCTGATGCGAATTAAGTGGACACAGCTCTGAAACTTTCAAAGCTAAATCATAACTGTCTTCGTTGTGTTGGAATCATTGCAACCGAGGAGCCGAGGTGGCGCAGTGGTTAGAGTGCAGTACTGCAGGCTACTTCAGCTGACTGTTCAGCAGTTCAGCGGTTCAAATCTCACCGGCTCAAGGTTGACTCAGCCTTCCATCCTTCCGAGGTGGGTAAAATGAGGACCCAGATTGTTGGGGGCAATATGCTGACTCTGTGAACCGCTTAGAGAGTGCTGTAAAGCACTGTAAAGCGGTATATAAGTCTAAGTGCTATTGCTATAGTGCTATTGCTATTGCAGAATAACAGAATAGCAAATTTGGAAGGGACCTTGGAGGTCTTCTATCTAGTCCAGCCTCCTGCTCAAGCAGGAGACCCTAAACCAGGGGTGTCAAACTCAAGGCGCGGGAGCTGGAGCCGGCCTGCGGGTTGCTTAGATCTGGCCCACAGGGCCACCCTGGAAACAGCGAAGGACACTGCCTCTGCCAGTGAAAATGGAGCTTGGGAGGGCCGTACACGGGCTCCGAGCTCTGTTTTCGCTGGCAGAGGGTTGCAGGAGGCCGTCACAGCCGAAAACAGAGCTCAGGAGCCTGTTTTCGCTGGCAGAGCGCTCAGGCCACCACAGGCGCCCCTGGCAGGAGTGATGTCGAGCTGGCCACGTCCACCCTGGCCACATCCCCCCCCCGGTTCAAACACAACCCTGATGCGGCCCTCAATGAAATCGAGTTTGACACCCCTGCCCTAAACCATTTTAGACAAATGGTTGGAGCACACACAACTTCTGAAGGCAAGCCGTTCCACTGGTTAACTGTGCTCACTGTCAGAAAATTTCTCCTTAGTTCTAGGTTGCTTTTCTCCTTGATTAGTTTCCATCTGTTGCTTCTTGTTCTGCCTCCAGGTGCTTCGGAGAATAGCTTGACCCCCCCCCCTCTTCTTTGTTGTAGCTCCTCAAATATTGGAAGACTGCTAACATGTCACCCCCTAGTCCTTCTTTTCATTAAACTAGACATACCCAATTCCTGGAACCATTCTTCATATGTTTTAGCCTCCAGCCCCCTAATATTCTTTGTTGCTCTTCTCTGCACTCTTTTCTAGAGTCTCAACATCTTTTTTATATCGTGGTGACCAAACCGGATGCAATATTCCAAATGTAGTCAAAGCATTATAAAGTGTTGTACAACTGTAGCTATTATTTCTTTGTCACAATGCTGTGTAGAACAACTTAATTTTACTGTGTTTCAGACTTATACACCAGATGGCACTTTTATCAAAGAATTCTAGTCTGAAGCTTCTTTAATGATCTGACTCTTATTAAAATCTTTTTCAAAAGCCAACACGCCATTCAAGGACTTGAAATGGAGCATAGTACAGTGTGTACTTCAGTGCAGGTGATCGTCTCCCATGAGATCGTAGACAAAGAAAATGAAAACTAGGAGGACGAAGGAGTAGTATGTATGTTCACCACCTTGGGTTACTTAGAAAGTAATAAAAGTGGGATTTTAAAAAGTCTAATAAAATAAATAAAACCTGGGCTAGACTATGCTACCACTAAAAGGATCCAGAACTGGTGGAATAATTTACTTGGAAAGGAGAAGTCCAAAAAGGGACATGATCGTTATGTTCATTATCTGGAAGATTATTACCATGTAGAACAGGGGTCCCCAAACTTGGCAACTTTAAGACTTGTGGACTTCAGCTATGCTGGCTGGAGAATTCTGGGAGTTGAAGTCCACAAGTCTTAAAGTTGCCAAGTTTGAAGAGCTCTGATGTAGAAGATGATTAGGACTTTGAATTTATATTAGAATATAGAGCAAGGAGCAAATAAGCATAAATTATCAGATTGTTCATTTTAATTGGACGTCAAGAAAAATTTCCTAATAGTAAGACTTACTCTTTAGGACTTCCTGAGTACTCTTCTGCTCTGGAAGTATTTGAGCAGAAATTGGATAGTCATGGAATGGACTAGATCACGGGTGTGTGAAAGTCGCCGCGTCACGTTGATGTCACGTGACGTATTGCAACGTTTTTGCCTTTGCGGAGCTGGGGTGGGCATGGCCTTTGCGTGACGCATCCAGCCCGCGGGCTGCCAGTTTGACACCCCTGGACTAAATCATCTTTAAAGTTCATTTCCTTCTATAATCCTTTACCATTCATGACATTTTTGTGGGATTATCACAGAATTTCTCAGAGGCTAATTTCTATCCTTCTATCTCTACGGAAATATATTGTTGTGGGCTGTTATGCCCAATTGCCATCATTTTAGACTTGAGGACATGGAATATTTCAGTCAATAAGGTGAATCTTCTATGCATGCATTTGTGATATTGTGTCTCTTGCATGCGTGCACTTGCTTTTACACACACATGCACCTCGCCCAATATTTAAATGCTCAGCTATATATAACACAGATTTGAGATACCCCTGTCCTGATGGATGTCAGCTGGTCAGGTGTGAACAACTACAGCAGTAGCCCTTGGAATTCAGTCTAGATCAGGGGTCTCCAACCTTGGCAACTTTAAGCCTGGTGGACTTCAACTCCCAGAATTCCCCAGCCAGCTGGCTGGGGAATTCTGGGAGTTGAAGTCCTCCAGGCTTAAAGTTGCCAAGGTTGGAGACCCCTGGTCTAGATGCCTTAATGTAGCCTGTTTGATTCAGATTTTCAACTGGAAGGAACTGGTAAAAATGATTTCTCCCCCCCGCCT
>QLTV01003131.1:865961-887687 GCA_003457575.1 Thermophis baileyi | reverse complement strand
AAAGGCCTCTGCAGCTGATAACAGAGCTCCGGATCGATTTGGAGCTCTGTTATCGGCTGCAGAGGCCTTCAGGAAAGCCTTGTAGGCTGCAGAAGAAATGGGCCGAGGTGTGGGAGGCCTGGTTGCAACTATCTGAAGGTAAGTAGTAGGGCAGCTCCACTGAAGGTAAGTAGTAGGGCAGCTTCACAGCTTGAGTGAGGCCTGTGCGCATGCGCAGGGGGGCAGCGCAGGGGTTTTGTGCATGCGTGGGGGGAGGGCATTGCATTATGGGTGTGGGCACCCGCATGCACGCTATCGCACGCGCGCACGCTCTTTTGGCACCCGAGCCAAAAAAGGTTCGCCATCACTGTCATAGTCCCTTTTCCCCACTTCCTTGCCCTTTGAAATACTGACTCCAGTGCTGGCACAATTAGCAAGAAGGAAAATAATGTTTGTATTTACACTCCTTCAAGAGAAAGGGATTATAAGAGAGTAAGCAGGCGCACAACATTTTTCACTTGTTTTGCTACGTAGAATTGCAGCTGTTGCTAGCTCAAAATGGCTCCATCTTCTATCCTTTTCGTCAATGGCAACTCTATCTAGTAAACTCCCAAGAATATTCTTCAAACAAATAAAGAGTGTCTAGATTTATTGTGGTAAAAGAGTACTGCCATCTATGCAGAGCTGAAGTTTCTTAGAATATCTGTGTTGTGGAACCCAGAGTAACCACAACATTATATAAGAGTTTGTTTTGTTAAGTTAATAATTTTATAAGCAACATTTGAAATCACCAGTTTAGAACCAAACTTGATTGCAAAGAGCTATAGTACAGCATAAATTCAGAATCCTTAAAACATTGCACTTCCACTTCCTTTCTTCCTGCCCCTTGTCCTTGGGGTAAGGCACAAAGCTCGAACCTTCAGGAATTAATGGAGACAGATAGACCTGACCTTCAAAAATGAAGTTTTGAAGTCTGGCAGTTTGGGAAGTAATGAAATTAATGGGTTTAGATTAATTGGAAACCACATGATTACATATATTATGGCCACTTAAATCCCATTTAAATAATTATGACCACATATATTATAACTTTGTGACTAAGGTATTAATAATTTATGGCAAAAGTTGACTTTCTCATACCCCTGAGTTTCTGTAACTGTTCCCCTGTATAATAGTAAAAAAAAACCAAACCAAACTTTTGTTATATTTTCCCTGTGGTTCTTACACAATAAGATGTATCTTCTGTAATTAACATTTCTTAAAGGTCATGCTATTTCAGCTTCTCAACTGATTCATCTTACTCTTTAAATGACTCTTTTCCAGAATATTTATTATAGGTTCTGTGTCTATGATTCAGACTACACTTTTTTTTAAAGTTTTGTAAGTGATTTAAAATGTTATCTAAGTTTGGTTGATTCTTGACTTAAAGAATTAAGGGGAAATATAGACTAGATTTAGTTTTAGTGACTTCAAGGTTTGAAATTTCAATCAGTGATATAGCTTTATCTGGAAATTTAATGCCTTCATATTTCTTGCTTTGGACATTTTGAGTCCTTTATCTTTATGAATTTCAAGTAAAATATGCATTCACTGACTCTCTACCAGTTTCTGGATTGTTATGAAAGGGAAAAAAAACCCTGATTTTGAGGATAAGTCAACATTGCATGTTTAGGGCTGAGACCATTGGAAATTACGATTGCTTCCATATCGGAAAATTATTTTCTATGTAGAATTAGTTTTTTCCCCTTAAATCTAGTCATTGCAGCTCAAGCTGAAGATAAGAAAAACCTTGACTTAGCCCAGTGTTCTCCAAATTTATGGAATTACAACTTGAATAGAATCAACATCACGTGAAGAGTTAGTACTGCTCTATAATGCCTTGGTAAGACCACACTTGGAATATTGCATCCAACTTTAGTCGCCATGATATTAAAAAGATATTGAGACTCTAGAAAGAGTGCAGAGAAGAGCCACAAAGATGATTAGGGGACTGGAGGCTAAAACATACGAAGAACGGTTGCAGGAACTGGGTATGTCTAGTTTAATGAAAAGAAGGACCAGGGGTGACATGATAGCAGTGTTCTAATATTTGAGGGGCTGCCACAAAGAACAGGGTCTTACCATTTTCACAACGTTGTTAGAAAATAACCATTGTCAAGCATTTAATAATTAATTCGAGTGAAGATGGCTTTGTTTCAGCAAAAGGATGTTAGGAGAAGCTGGTCAGACTGTATTGAGATGTTTTCTCTTGTTTGAGCAAGTCAAGTAGAGATATTACCTCATCAGATCTCTAACACAAGCTTGCAACTCAAAAGGGCAACCACAAAGAGTGCAGAAAAGAGCAACAAGGATGATTAGAGGGCTGGAGGCTAAAACGTATGAAGAGCGGTGGCAGGAATTGGGTATGTCTAGTCTAGTGAAAAGAAGGACTAGGGGTGACATGATAGCAGTCTTCCAATATTTGAGGGGCCGCCACAAAGAAGAGGGGGCCAACCTATTCTCCAAAGCACCGGAGGGCAAGAGAAGAAGCAATGGAGGGAAATTAATCAAGGAGAGAACCAACCTAGAACTAAGGAGAAATTTCCTGACAGTTGAGAACAATTTACCAGTGGAGCAACTTGCCTCCAGAAGTTGTGAATGCTCCAACACTGGAAATTTTTAAGAAGAGATTGGATAACCATTTGTCTGGAATGGTATAAGGTTTCCTGCCTGAACAGGGGGTTGGTCTAGAAGACCTTCAAGGTCATTTCCAACTCTGTTATTGTTTTAATAATTCATACTAGGATTTCTAGGAACTAAAGTCAAATGCATGTGAAAACTGTCCAGAATCACTGGGGGTTGAGTGGCATATTGATTGATTGAGTGAGTGAGTGAGTGAGTGAGTGATTGAATGAATGATTAAGTAAAAGAGAAACCAAAGGTTTCAGTTGTCTGACAATTTTAACAGTAGGGTTGTGTTCTTCTGTTACCTGTGACTCAAGATGTTCAGATCCAAGCATATTTCAGATTCTTTACTAGCCCGATCAGATCACAGTGAAGCCTTGGGTTTAAATCCAGAGTTATTGATTATTTTTTAAAAAAGAAAAGTTTAATTAAGAACGATGGTTGTATGACATAATTTCCGTAAGCAAAGCAACCCCTCCTAAAATGAAACATTTGGCTTGTCATGCTTTGGCACTTGGCACATTTTTCAGTGCCGTTATAACTTCGAACGGTCACTCAACGAACTGTTCTAAGTCAAGGACTACCTGTATATGATAGCTTATTGAGGGATAACATTAACCCCAGAGATGGGATTCTGCCTTTAGATTTTTGCAACCTAGGTTTTGCTAACCAGGATGCCTTCCGTTTAGAACAGGGGTGTCAAACTCAAGGCCTGTGGGCTGGATCCGGCCTACAATGTGGTTGGATTCGGCCTGCGGGGCCGTCCTGGTCTATCCAGTGCGAAGAGGAAAGATCAGGCCAGCGTGGCTTCGGCCCGGTCTACTGAATGCGAACAAGAAACATGCCAGCAGTTTGGGGAGTGGCGTCAAATTAGCCACGCCCACCCAGTTGGCCACACCCATCCAGTCGGCCATGCCCCCCCCCCCCGGCCCGCCGAGGTCAACCACAGCCCCGATGCGGCCCTCAATGAAATCGAGTTTGACACCCCTGGTTTAGAACAAGGGGACGGGGCACTAAAGCTAATGTTGAGCTGAAGACAGTTCTGAAATCCTTAGTTTCTCTCTGCTGTCTATTACAAACGAACGTCCAGATAGAAGATGCCCCATTGTGTCTTAATAAAGCTCTTGAATGAAGTTCCTTTTATAGCTGCTAAATACATGCAGTTTTGTATCTCCTGCCACCTGCCAGCTTAGCACCTGCTCTATTCTGATCTCATGCATTTGAACAATGTGTACTTCCAGACTTGAGTGTTGATTATTACGGGGTTCGGCGTTGATGATGATGTTAGTTTAGCATCATTATATAGGTTGCCATCTCATATTTTGAAAAGCCAGGCGTCTAATAAATGAAAACTCACCGGCTCTCTAATAAGCCGCAGAGACCTGTTTCCAGTCAGTTGAAAGAGTAGTTAAAACAATGGAGGAAAATGGACCTAAAAATGAACACGGCTTCGTTTTCCCCAGTTGTATTTAATCGCTTTTTTTTTTTTAATTCGGCTGCAGAAGGTTGTCTCAGCAATTATTGTAAAGAAAATTTTAAAGACCGGGCAAAAATTAATAGTCGGCGTTTGGAAAACATAAATGCTTCTGATTCAAGGAGAACATAACATACTATGGTATAAATATGTGCAAAAAGAGTAGAGCTAAAGTGTTATAAGTTTATATTTTTAATCTCAAGTTTCTGTGATCTCCTGTAGCATAAATTGGTAAAATGAGCTTCACAGTTCAGCGGCGGAGGCTAATTTATGTAAATTCTCTTCAGAATAGGTATTAACCTTGATCCTTATTTCCTGTGTTCTATATTAAGTCTTGCTTTGATTCGGTAATTATATTCCGTGTTTAATCAATCTCACTCTCTTTCTTTTTAAAATACATTTGGCTGCGTGTGGCTGGTCATCATATAACATGGCATTGGGAAATCAGGTATTGTTAAGCCATAGTGAATATTTTTTTAAAATAATCATTTTCCCCCCATAAATGGGAATGACTTTTTCCCAATCCAAAACATCTAAGAGAAGTAAAAACAATAAGCAAATAAAAATGGCATAAAATCATAAGTACCCATTCTAAGTCAAATTACAGCACAGAATCAGTAAAATATAATGCTATAATCTCATCAGTTACAGGTAGTCCTTGTTTCATGATCACAATTGGGATAGACAATTCATTCATTAAATGAAGCAGTCCCTAAATGAAACAGCAACTGTGCTTATAGATCTTTCTTCAGCTTTCCTTTGCTTTACAGACCTGCGAAGGTCATAAATTTGAGGATCGCTTGCAAACTTATTTTTTTAATCACAGTCATAACTGCGAACAATTGTTGTTCAAAGTGGTCACTAAACGAGGACTATTTGTACTTATATTCAATAAAATTCTTACTGGTTGTTTATGTTGGTAAAGGTGAAGAGAACATGATGTGGCTAAGTTTCTAGACTTTATTCCGAAATAAGCACTTCACTGAGAGACAGAAATTAATTTGTCTTTAAGGAGATAAGCTGTCTTACAGAGGATGATTTTTGATAATGATTGTACTTTAAAAATTAGTAGAGGTTGTCCTTGACTTATGATGTCAGGTGAGCCCAAAATTTCTGTTGCTAAGCGAGACATTTAAGTAGGTTTTGCCTCATTTCACAACATTTCTTGCCACAGATCTTGAATCACTGCATTTGTTAAGTTAGTAACACGGTTGTTAAGTGAATCTGGCTTCCCCATCAACTTTGCTTGTCAGAAGGTCGCAAAAGCGGATCACATTGCAACCGTCATAAATACGAGTCAGTTGTCAAGCGTCTGAATTTTGATCACGTGAACCATGGGGATGCTGCGTTCAAAACGGTCATAAGTCACTTCTTTCAGTGCCCTTCTAACTTTGAACGGTCACTAAAAGAACTGTTGTAAGTCGAAGACTACCCGTATATCATAATTTTTTCATTTTTTTAAAAAGAAGAATACATTTATTTATTCATCCAATGCATACTATTGGCATAGTAAGGGAACATCCAGTCAGGTCTGGTGGGAGGGGCTGTTGCAGGTCTTTTCAGCTAAGGAGTTCCATCCAATGAGAGTGAACTTTCTCTGACATTGTACTTTCCCTTTGAAACATCATGTCCCCTTGCGCCGCCCGCCCCCCTCCACCACCCCCCGGTGAGATTGGACTGTTGGACCTGACTCCATTGTTTTTCCAGAAATCTCTTAAAATCTGGTTTTGTCAGCAGGCTTGGAGATCACATGGAAATAGATAAAAATATCTTGACCTGTGATCATAATTGAACCCAACATTTCTGTTGTTAAGACATTTGTTAAGTGAGTCTTAGCCCCATTTTACGACCTTTCTTGCCTCAGTTTTGAAGTGAATCACTCCAGTCGATAAGTTAGTAACCCGGTTGTTCAGTGAATCTGGCTTCCCCATTGACTTTGCTTGTCAGAAGGTCGCAAAAGGGGATCACGTGACCTTGGGACATGGCGACGGTCATAAATGTGAACCAGTTTCCCAGCATCTGAATTTGGATCACGTGAGCATGGGGATGCTGCAAAAATTGTAACCATGAAAAATGATCCTCAATCACTGGTCACTTGAAAAATGGTCCTCAGTTGTCGTAACTTTGAATGGTCACTAAATGAACTGTTGTAAGTTGAGGACTACTTGTACTTATTTTTTTTTACATAAATTTGAAGGGATGCGGCTTAACATTTAAGATGTGTTTTTTTATTACCCTTTTAATTTCACTTGTAAACCAGTGAAACAATTAAAATACTTCCTATAACCATTTGTTCCTCAAAGAGTCACGATTTAAAATGTTAAAAACCTAATCGGAGTTTTTTGCCTTCTTGAAAACATGCTGTGTTGGGTTTTGAAAGTAAGGCAAAGAAAACTCCTCTTCTGTCAACTCTGATGATTACTTTGGAACCCCAGTATGTATTTTAAGTGTTTTTCCTACTGACTCGATTTAAAAAAAAAATGTGCTGAATCAAAATTAGTATATTTGATACTGATATTTGAAGCCATTTATTGAAAATACTTGAGATCTTGCTATGCTTTGCTATTGCAGCAATTTATAGCACTTTACAACTGGTCTCCTCAGAGTATACGGATAGATATATGAAGCTTTTTTTTTTTTTTTAATGATAGCCCAACTTTGGCAGACTGGAAAATCTTACTCTCTGAAGGTGATTCTGGAGCTTAGTTATATAGAGAAAATTCTGGGGTTTTTTTCTGCCCGTATCTAGCCTTACCTTCTGAAAAAGTGGCTATTTAAAAGCCTTATGGCTTGCATAAAATACAAAGATGAAATGGGATAAATGAATCTATTTTTGGAGAAAAAGATTAAAAATGGGGAGTCTTCTTCAAGAAAGTCAGGTGTGACTTTATCAACACACTCATATAGCTTCTTGGCAACAAAAGCCCAAAATTCTAACCCTGAGCTAAAATCAATCCAAATTAAACCCATTTGTACTTATAATAGTCTAATTGTGATGAAAAAATTACAGCAAACAGCCGTTTCAACACGAGCTTTTTGCTCATATATTGTCCCTTTTAAACTCCGGCATCCAAATTAAGTAAAATATTTTCAGCTCATTTTGTATTTACAATATTTACAGGTGTCTGCAAAATTGCTATCAAGAAATCTTTTTACTGCAGCTTCAGGATTTAAATTTGAATTGGCTGCAACATATTCCTTTCAGATATTTTATAGTCAGCAAGTATATAAAATATATATATCAGCACAGCTGGATGCCAGACCTGTAAGAAAGTGCTAGACCAAAGTTTTAGTGAATATTCATAAGTATATACTTTGTGTGAATTTTGTTGGCGTTTCATGGGGGGGGGGGGAAATAAACCGTGTAAACACATCGGGAAGTGCAAAATCAAAGTAACATTTAAAAAAATGTGATGTAAGCCAGAAAGAGGAAAATGGGACTCAGATAAGAATTTCAAGGCTGCATTCCTGAAGGATTTGGTTTATTACAGTCATAATTCGTTGGAAGACAAATATTCTTTTAGCCACAATGGGCCGTTTCACTTCATCCACAGAATGTGGTGCACGAGATTTATGTAGGAAAGTAGGCTATTTTGTGCCGGGTCAGCATCTCATTGAAAACTTTTTTTAACTTGTAGAAGCTGGGAAGGCAGCTACTTCGGGGTTATGGATCACTGATACGTTATAATGAACACGGGATTGGCATAAGATGGGGACAGTATTTTAAATTAGTAGCCTATACAGGTAGTCCTCGTCTTACGACCACAATTGAGCCCCAAATGTCTGGGGTTAAGTGAGACATCCGTTACGTGAGTTTTGTCCTGTTTTACGAATCTTCTTGCCTCGCTTGTTAAGTGAATCTGGCTTGTCAGAAGGTCGCGAAAGGGGATCACATGACCATGGGAAATAGCAACGGTCATAAATACGAACCAGTTGCCAAGCATCTGAATTTTGATCACGTGACCGTGGGGAGGCGGCAAAGGACGTAACTGTGAAAAGGGGTCATAAGTCACTTTTTTCCAGTGCCGTTGTAACTTTGAAGGGTCACTAAATGAACTGTTGTAACTCGAGGACTATCGGTATTGCACCTGTTACATCAAGGCAGACAAATTTAATAAACCAGGTCACTGTTTTAAAATAAGTTTCCCATTGTTTGGGAAATTCAAGAATAATAGCTTTAACTGCTTAACTCTGCTAGTGCATAACTTAATGCAGGTAGTCCCCAACTTGATCTGACTAAGGTTTCAAACTTTATTCCGAAATGAGAACTTTATTGAGAGACAGAAATTAACTTGTCCTTAAGGAGATAAGCCATCATACAGAGGTTGATTTTTTTGATAATATTGCTCTTTAAAAATTAGTACAAGTAGTCCTCAGCTTACGACCACGATTGAGCCCAAAATGTTTGTTGCTAAGTGAAACCGTTGTTCAGTGACTTATGCCCCATTTTATGACCTTTCTTGCCACAGTGGTTAAGTGAACACTGCAGTCGTTAAGTTAGTAACACGGTTGTTAAGTGAATCGGACTTCCCTTTTGATTCTGGTTGTGAGAAGGTTGCAAAAGGGAATCAGGTGGCTCTGGGACACTGCAAGTGTCATAAATCTGAGTCAGTTTCCAAGAATTCAAATTTTGATCGTGTGACCAAGGGGACGGTACAATGATTGTAAGTGTGAAAACCAGTCATAAGTCACTTTTTTCAATGACGTCGTAACTTTGAACAGTCATTAAACGAACTGTTGTAAGTCGAGGACTCTCTGTAGAGCTGGGACTAGCCTTGTCCCATGGTTAGTAAGATGGTAACCAGATTCACACCCCTCTGAAGCAATTAATCAGCGGAACAGCTTGCCTTCTGTGGTTGTTGGTGCTCCATCCCTGGAGGTTTTCAGAAATAGACTGGACAACCATTTGATTAGGATGGTATAAGGCTGCTGCCTTGAGCAGGGGATTGGACTAGAAGACCTCCAAGGTCCCTTCCAACCCTATGGTTTTATTATTTCTTTCTGCCCTAAAATCTCTCAAGAAATACCTGCATTGTTTGGTGAACTTTCCAGAATGCTAGATTTGAAGGGACGAGATTCCTTTAGTGATGGAAGATGGTCGCTGAAGCTGAATGTGAAATTATGCAGCAGCTTTTTTTTTATCATCTAAAGATGCATTCACTGTTAAGTGTGATAGAGCAGCCTCGTCACAAAGGAAAGAGGGTAATGATCGAAAATGCCAGATTTTAGAAAATTCTCAGCATACCCAAAATGGAGCAATTTGTCTTCTTTCTCAAATCTTCCCCCATTCAGTGGTTTTAGCATAACCCAGGATTCACTGCGCCGGGGCTTCATTTTTCATTCTCGAGATTTCCTCTTCCTTTTGTTATTCATAGTGGGTCTCTTGTCAAATCATATTCCATTCTTGCAAACATCTGTTCACTTTTCTCTTCCACCGTTCCCCCCCTTTTTTTTCTTCTCCTTCATCTTGGCTATTCTCAGCCACGTGGTTGAAACACTGGTCAGGCTTGTGCGATATAATCTGAGTGACTGACGCTATTGCATCAAAGCACATTTCTCTACCAGAATTCCTTGCTTTATTAGACAAAGAAAACTGTAAAACCAAAACTGTAGAGGTGATAGTGGATTTGTTGTGGCCTGTCGGTCTCCGGCCCCTCCAGCAGCTGAATCAGAGGAGGAGGAGGCGTGGGAGTCAGGGTCAGCATCAGGGCAACCTGGGAGCTCCGAGGGGGAAGAGGGAATGGAGCTGGCAGAGAGAGAGAGAGAGAGAGAGAGAGAGGCGGAGCCTGGGCCGTCCGTCAGCCCTCAGATGGAGAGTCAACAGCCCCCAGGTCTGGAGGTGGCTGATGAGGAAGAGGAGGAACAGCTGGGTCCAGTGCCTGACGCGCGGATGCGCAGAGGAGAGGAGAGCAGTGGAAATCTGTGGGCCGATCCTTGGGACGGAAGAGCCACCGCTGCTAGTGAAGCCCCACCCTAGCTCGGGGGATAAAAGGCAGGGGGCGGAGATGAATAGATGTGGCAGACAACTATTCATCTCCCTGCCGGATGGACTTGTTAGCCTGCGGTGAGAGAGAAACTTCTTGCCGGGGCTGCTGGCGCTCCTGATAAAGGAATATTTGAGTTCACTTCAGAGAGTTTGTCAACACTTTCAAGTTTCTGGGTTCTAGAATCTTCCCGGACTTGAAATGGACACCTAACATTAGAACCATTATTAAAAAGGCCATTATTAAATGTTCTTCCTGCGTCAACTCAGAAAGCTCAGACTGCCCAAGGATCTGCTGATATAGTTCTTCAGAGGAATTATGGAGTCTGTCATCTGTACTTCTGTAACTCTCTGGTTTGGCACAGAGAGACAGAAACTTCAATGGATAATTAGGACTGCAGAAAAAACAATTGCAACCAGCCTACCTTCCATCGAGGACCTGTGTACTGCATGGGTCAGAAGGAGGGCTGAGAAAATATCTACAAACCCCTCACATCCTGGACATAAACTGTTTCAACTCCTCCCTTCAGGACGCTGCTATAGAAAAATTTCATTGAGGGCCGCATCAGGGTTGTGTTTGACCTTGGGGGCTGGGGTGGGCGTGGTCAGGGTGGGCATGGCCAACCCGACGTCACTCGTGTCGGGGACACCTGTGGTGGCCCGAGCGCTCTGCCAGCTAAAACGGGCTCCCGAGCTTCGTTTTCGGCTGCGACAGCCTCCTGCAACCCTCTGCCAACAAAAACAGAGCTAGGGAGGGCCGCACACGGCCCTCCCGACTCCGTTTTCGCTGGCAAAGGCACCGTGGGTTGATCCTTTGCTGTTTCCAGGGCGGCCCTGCAGGCCAGATCTAAGCACCCCATGGGATGGATCCGGCCTCAGGGCCTTGAGTTTGACACCTCTGCTATAGGGCATTGCATGCCAAAACAACTAGACACAGAGACAGTTTTTTTCCCTTGCGCCTTCTCTCCTGAACACTTAATTTCCACAGCACTGTCTTATGTCTAAGGATATTTATCCATGTAGTAAGGCTGTATTGCTGTTACCCTTCTCATCTGTCCTTTTACCTTTCCTTTCACCTTTCCTTTCACCTTCTACTATTGGTATCTTATGATTATATCAGTTTGTTGTTTGCATGCATACTGAGAGCTTATGCACCGGAGACAAATTCCTTGGGTGTTGTAATGACGCTTGGCCAATAAAGAATATTGTGCATCGGATTGCCAATGGAATTGTTGTTGTTGAGAAAAATCCTGGATTCATGAGTTGAGGTGAAGAATGCTTTGGGTGGAGTTGTGCTATCTTAGAAGGAGCAGATAACACAATTTGGAACTACATCTAGGTCCTCTCCTGTCCTCTCCTGTCCCTGGATTGTGCAGATGGTAGTTGCGGTGGGGAGCACAATTTACAACCTCCTGCCGGCTTCCTCATTGACTTTATGGTAAGCTGGCAGTGAAGGTCGCAAATGATGATCATGCGGCCACAAGATGCTGCAACGTTGTAGTTGCAAGCCAGTTGCTAAGTGTCTGAATTGCAATCAGGGGTGTCGAGATGGCCACAACTACAAGGTCCCATCATCATAAGTACCCCTGCTTCAGCACCGTCGTAAGTTTGAACTGTCACTGAACAAGTGTATATTAAATGAGGACTGGCTGAACTAACGTTTAAGGAGGAATCTTTCAGATTGGAATCACAAATCATTATTACACCGTAAACTGTGCTTAAGGGGTGGGGGACACGATGGCTCAGTGCTTAAAGACGCTAAGCTTGTTGTCTGGAAAACTGAGAGTCATGGTTCAAGACCTGAGCGCTACGTGACTGGGCGAGCTCCCGTTCCTTGCTCCAGCTCCTGCCCACCTAGCAGTTCGAAAGCATGCAAATGCTAGTAGATTAATAGGTACCACTTTGGTGGGAAGGTAACGGCGTTCTGTGCTCCTTTGGTGTATAGCCATGCTGGCCACATGGCCATGGAAATTGTCTTCGGATAACGTGGCTTTCTTGTCCTGCCTTCAGATTCTTTGGAGAATAGCTCGACTCTGTGGCAACCCCTGAGATATTGGAACACTGCTATTTATTTATTTGTTTATTTTATTTGTTGCATGTCACCTCTAGTCCTTCTTTTCTTTAAACTATATAATCATAGGCATATAGAACCCATAGTTTTCCTTAAGGTTACCAGCATTTATTGTGGCTTCATTTGAAAACTACTCAAGGCTATACAAACTCCCCATAACATTTTTTTTTCTGGGCCGATCATGCATTGCTCTACTACACTTCTGAATCACTTCACTTTCCGATGAAAAACTGCCTTTTTTCCTTTATTCCCCCCTCCCTCCTCAGTCTGTAATTCTGCAGGCACTAATTTGCTATGGGATTCCAGGCCCGTTTCTATGATGGCAATGCCTCTCTTTCGTGCAAAGAAATTGGGCGTGTCAGACAACGGAGCACCAGTGGCTTTTCAGCAGGCCTTCGTTGGAGAGGCACACTTGCCGTGTAAAGTATTCCATCTCACTCGCTCTGTGTGTGTGTGTGTGTGTGTGTGTGTGTGTGTGTGTGTGTGTGTACTTAAAAAGATGCGGAGGTTAATCTATTAATATTTCATGGCTGATTAGTACAAGTGGGACCCAAAGCTTTGCATCAGGGAGATTATTATTACTTTGGAAGTGTCTGCTATTTGTCTAAAATCCTTCTGCATAAATGTATGCCTTTAAGAAAGCTTGCCCGTATACTGTACCTTTGCTCGTGCTATGTGTAACAGGGTTTGTTGTTGGCTCTACATCATTCACATCATTACAAAATGTTACTCTATGCAGCTATTGCTTCCTAGGCCCAGGGAGATTGAATGATAGGTAAGAAATGGTACAAAGATTATTAAAATGCACCGAGTCCAAATATGCATTGATTGACTTGCCCCTCTTTTTCATAATCCGAACTCTCTCCCTTGTTACATTGTCTGTTTCTAGACAATGTAACACATTATCCCTTAATTTAACATCTTATAGTTACTTTTTCGAATGCAACTACTGGATTTCTCAAAGTTGCAGTCCCAATATATAATTTCCACCACGAGCACTTTGAGAATTGATATACACGGATGAGGAAAGTTTGCAATTCAAGTTTCAGTTAAGCAGAACCAACTCACATGAAATTAATATAGGATAGTTGCATAGGGTTCTTAGTGGAGTGGTGTGGTGGCCTAGAGGTGGAGCTCTCGCCTCACAATCAGGAGGCTGTGAGTTCGATCCTAGGTAGAGGCAGATATTTCTCTCTCTGGGCACAATGAGAATATATCTGCTGAACAAAACTCCGCACTGGCAACAGGAAGGGCATCTGGCCATTAAACACTCTGCTAGCTCCATTCAGTTGGTCAGACTCCACCCCTCAAGGGATTATAGGGTCATTGAAAGATGATGATGAGTTGCATAGGGCTCTTAATCTTATTGCTAACTGCATAAAGTGTTCGCAGTGTCCAGTAATTCACTTAACAACCATGCCAAAGAAGTCATAAAATTGGGCACAACTCTACAGTTGCTTTGCTTAACAGTGGAAATTCTCATCTCTATTGTGGTTGTAATTCAAGGACTACTTGTATGTTCTTCTTATTATTATTATATTATTATAAATCTAGCAAAAGACCTTTCATGGTATGTTTTATTATATTGCTGCTGTTATGGATCTTTCACCTTGTATTATGCTATTGTTGTTATAATAGAACTTCCAAATTCCCCTTAAGGATGAGAAAACTGAAAAGGCTTAATTGAAATAATTTTATATCTAATATTATTTAGCTAATGGACACATTCATGTCGGCAGCACCCAAGAGCTTCCGGGTTGAAAGGATTAGCCGGTGACATCACCGTTGCTAATGGATAATGACATTTTATAGTTTAGTTTGAACAGACTCTTGTCCCACAGTAGATGAAATTAAATAGCTTTTAAAATTTTTGGCTAAATTGCCCTTGATCTAATAAGCTAATATTTCGAATTGACTAGTTCGTGCAAACTCTCAATCTGTTCTACCAACATTAACCAATATCAGGTTTAGCCTCAGGAAGTACAGTTTCAAAACATCATACTTCAAACTTAAGCTCCCAATCACGAATTTGTGAATTTGGCTTCCCATGAAATAGCGTTTTAAAATACATGCCTATTTGAAAAATAGGCAACCGAATCGTTTTGATTATGGATTGTCTTTTGGTAATTAAACATTCGTACCATGCGACAGTGAGCAAGATTGGATCAATATCCTTTCAGCACTTAATTATCCTAATCCTTTAAAATCGACAGCAATTAGCACATGCCTTTCACACGTCTTAAAGAAAATACGAAAGCTGTATACATCAAGCGTGGATTTGGCATTAAGGTAATTTTGTTTTGAAATGTGTTAACGAAGACCTAATATTGAGGAGCATTTCTAATTTGCTGTAGCCTACTAATTATGCTAGTAATGTCAAAAATTGACGAACCAGTTCTTTAGAGATGAATCACGACATTTGCTTGGTGTCTAATTGGAAATTCTTGAAGAAATCATATTCCTTATTTGAATGCGAAAAGGAAGTGGCTTTACCCACCAAAGGGAGTATCGGGATAGACTCTTGATCTTTGGCCTCTGTAAGCAGGGAAGATGTTCTCCTGCACGACCGTTTTTCATGTTTACAACCGTTGTGGCATCCCCGTGGTCATGTGATCAAAATTCAGATGCTTGGCATCTGACTCATATTTATGGCGGTCACAATGTCATGTGATCTCCTTTTGCGACCTCCTGTCAAGCAACGTCAATGGGGAAGTCAGATCCACTTAACAACCGTGTTACTAACTTATAAACTGCAGTGATTCACTTAACAACTGTGGCAAGAAAGGTCGTAAAATGGAGCTAAATTCACTTAACAAATATCTCGCATAATAACAATTGTGATCGTAAGTCGAGAGCTGCCTGCATCCTGGAAAAGCTAACTGCAGGCAAGGGAGGAAAGATATATTTGAGACTGACTGAATAGATATTTCTCAGTTCTCCCTTATAAAGGCATTATGTTTAGGAGAGACAATGTTGTAGATTAATTAAAATCTACAAATGCTTGAATTCCATAGAAAGTCGATGTAATTTAAAATTTTGGCATTAGCGATACATCTTGGTCTTGTTGTACAATTTTCTTAATTTTATATATATAATTTGAGGCAACGAACATACCTAATACTCCTTCTTCCTCCTATTTTCCCCATAACAACAACTCTGTGAGATGGGTTAGGCTGAGAGGGAGGGACTGGCTCAAAGTCTCCCAGCTGGCTTTCATACCTAAGGTGGGACTAGAACTCACAGGCTCCTGATGATTGGGCCAAAGTCACCCGGCTGGCTGAAATGCCTAAGGCGGGACTAGAACTCACAGGCTCCCAGTTTCTAGCCTGGTGCTTTAACCACTAGTCCAAACTGACTCTCTGCAGTCCTCTCAAAAGTGATTGTGAGAACCAAAAATAAAAAAATCATAGTTTATAAAGAAGTAGCTTTCTCTCTCGTTTCACTCCCCTACAAACCCAGCCACCCAGCAAGGTTTTCTGATTGCTGTAGCCTGCATAGATGGGATTTTAATTTTGCATAATTTGTGCAAGCCCATTGAACTTAATATCGCGTGGCTAGTTATGTGCATTTTGTCTAAAATGCATTTTCAAAATGACATCTGGGGTTCAAAGTGCTTTTTGTTACAATCCAGGGCTTTTAACATCTGTATGAATCGAAGTTATTGGCAGCAGTGGATTTCGGACCAGTTTTGCCAAAAGAATTTAATTTTAATTAAATGGTTAATTTTAAACGTCTATTCTAAGAACAAAATCAAACAAATAAACAAAACGATTCACTGATGGCCATATGGCCGAGTCTGCTGACAGTTCAGAATATTAAGTTGATATATTCTGGATAAAAAGTTATTTACAAAATAAAGGGTTAGAAAGAAACAAAAATAATAATAATGCAATGGCAGTGATTGTGTTTTATTTACAGTTCTATATGTCTAAAAATTTGTTAGAAAGATAAGTTAATGTTCTAAGCAAAACCTTGCTGTTAATGATTACAAAGCAGGAAAATTTATACACTATAGCTTTCTTGAAACTTGAGAACCTATTCTGCAATTATCTGCACAGTGTGATCCAGAATACACACACACACACACACACACACACACACACACACACACACACACACACACCCCTACCTACCTACCTACCTACCTACCTATCCTCTATCTATCTATCTATCTATCTATCTATCTATCTATCTATCTATCTATCTATCTATCTATCTATCTATCTATCTATCGCCTCGGTGGCCAAGTGGTTAGAGTGCAGTACTGCAGGCTACTTCTGCTGGCTGCCGGCTGCCTGCAATTTGGCAGTTCAAATCCCACCAGGCTCAAGGTTGACTCAGCCTTCCATCCTTCCGAGGTGGGTAAAATGAGGACCCAGATTGTTGGGGGCAATAGGCTGACTCCGTAAACTGCTTAGAGAGGGCTGTAAAGCACTGTACAGTGGTATATACCGTATTTTTCGGACTATAAGACGCACCGGTGTATAAGACGCACCAAGATTTCGAAGAGGTAAATTAGAAAAAAAAAGTTTTTGTCCTCTCCCAGCCTCCAGGAGGACTCTGCAGACCTCCCAAACCCTCTGCCCACCCCGTTTTTGCAAAAAACAGGCCTTTTTCAGCCGTTTTTCACAAAAACGGGGGCGTTTTTGGCCTCCCCCGGTCCCCAGGAGCACTCTGCAGACTTCCCAAACCTTCTGCGCACCCGTTTTTGCATGGGGCGGGGCTTTGGGAGGACAAAAATGCCTGTATTCGGTGTATAAGACACACCAACATTTCCACCCTCTTTTAGGGGGGGGGGGAAGTGTGTCTTATACTCCGAAAAATACGGTAAGTGCTATTGCTATTGCTATCCATGTATTTATCTCTGTCATCTATCCAACATTTACCGGTATTTCTACCATCTATCTGTCTGTCTGTCTGTCTGTCTCATTATTATCTTTTCCACTCCTGGTAGCTAAATTTATAAATGCACGCAGAGATATCCTATAGGCATGCTCAGGGGGGAAAAAATTCTCTGATCCAATTTATCATACAAACTTTAACCCTATACAGATAGTCCTCGACTTACAACAGTTCGTTTAGTGACCGTTCAAAGTTACAACAGCAATGAAAAAAGTGACTTACGACCATTTTTCACACTTATGACCATTGCAGCATCCCCATGGTCACGTGATCAAAAGTCAGACACTTAGCCACTGGTTCATATTGAGGACGGTTGCAGTGGTCCCGGTGTGATGTGATCACCTTTTTGCGACCTTCTGACAAGCAAAGTCAATGGGGAAGTCAGATTCACTTAACAACATTGTCACTCACTTAACAACTGCAGGGATTCATCTAACAGATGTGGCAAGAAAAGTCGTAAAACGGGGCAAAACTCACTTAACACATTTCTCACCTAGCAACATGGATTCTGGGCTCAATTATGGTCGTACGTTGAGGACTACGTGTAGTTGAAATATCAGTCAAGTAAGTTTAGCAGAACTGGTGTTAAATGAGTTTATTTTTAAAAACTAGATTTTACAGCTGTTACCTAAACATCTTGAATGAAGAATCTGATTAGCAGTTTTGCTTGAAGGGAGAGCTTGTTTCATTGGAACAGAAATAGGAAGGAGAAATAAAACCATTCAGTTAGCATTGGTAGATGAATTGCTCAAGCTTTTATTGGTAAAAGAATTAGGAAATTCAAATCTGGCCAAGGATTCAGCTTACTCAGATAATAAGCAACCTTGTATTCCCTTCAGTTTAGCACCAGAAACCTTTACATCTACTGTAGCTTGTTATGTACTTAAAGCATTAATCAGAAATTTATTATCCGGCCTGACACCATGTTAAATTTACAGCCAGAAAGATAGAGGGAGCAATTTCACAGTACTGACCTTCTGTTCCATTTTACCACATTTTAGGAAGAGCCTAGGAAATTGATGGCATTACGTTGTTGTTAAGGCGGAGCTGGCGCATTTGCAACGCAAGGGCAAGGACGTTTTTTTTTAAAAAAAAAAATCTGCATCCTCCATGTTATTGAGACGGGTCCATCTCCAAGTCATCCAAACTGGCGTATTGGCTCGAGCTTTTGATGAGCCTCGTGTCATTCCCGCTGTGGAATATGACCTATTTTCATTGGTGGTTTCCAAGCTGAAGAGGCCAGCTGCAAGCGTACCCTGGAAAATATGATTAGCCAATAATGGTACACTCGGGTCTAAAAAAGCAGTTGCAATAACAGATTGGCCCATTATGCTTCCACCATTGGCTGAATGAGGATTTATTCTAAACGAAGAGCAATTTCCCTCCTTCACTTAGAGAGGTTCACAAAAATTGGGAGGCAGAAAATAAAATATCTGCAATGTAAGCCGTTTCAGAATGACATCCATTTCCATTTTCCGTTTCTAAAGCACTAGCCCAACATTATTTAGTTCTAGAAATAACTCTATGCAGAGAGAGAGAGAGAGAGAGAGAGAGAGAGAGAGAGAGAGAGAGAGAGAGAGAGAGATAATCTATCTGATCTATCTAATCTATATCACTTTCTTAGACATGTACATATAAATGTACAAAATAGTTCTAAATTATAAAGGCGATATGTATCACTCTTACAGTAGGTATTTACCAGTAGTTAATGAACATCGTAAGTTGTGCATGCAATCACTGTATGCTTTATTTATTGTGGGTGTATTTGTTAGTTTGTATTTTTAATCACCATTACATTTTTTTTTAGTGCTGCAGATATAAAGTTTGATAAATCAGCAGGTGGAATACAGGTAGTCCTTGACTTGCAACGGTTTGCTTAGTGACCGTTCAAATTTACAACGGCCCTGCAAAAAAATGTGACTTATGAACTTTTTTCACAGTTACGACCTTTGCAGCATCCCTGTGGTCATGTGACCAAAATTCGGACGCTTGGCAACTGGTTCATATTTATGACGGTTGCAGTGTTCCGGAGTCATGTGATCCCTTTTTGCGACCTTCTGACAAGCAAAGTCAATGGGGAAGCCAGATTCACTTAACAACCATGTTACTAACTTAACAACTGCAGTGATTCACTTAACAACTGAGGCAAGAAAGGTCGTAAAATGGGGCAAAACTCACTTAACAACAAATTTGGGGCTCAATTGTGGTTGTAAGTCAAGGACAACCTGTAGAAAGTGATCACGCTATCTTTTTTAGTAATACCAGCATGGATGAAAGCCAAACCAAGTCACGTTTCTCTCCCCTTTCAGATTACTTCTCTTGTAACACTGCAACTGTTAACCTTGATTGGCCATGACGATCAGTTTAATGGACCAAGATACAAATGTGCGGTTTCCCTGGATTTCATCAGAGCGATTTCCAGGTAAGCTTTGTCCCTGTCTTCTAATGCTACGTGCGCTTTTTAATAAGCGAAAGAAAAATAATTAAAAATCACTTAAAGTTGTGATGCTTGGCATTTTCTTCCGGCTTCCGGCCATTGACCGAAAAATCCATCCTAGGTTGGCTAAGAAGGAAGCATGGCTGTAAAATGATTGTAAAATATAGCCACCAACCTGTAATTGAGTATCAAAACCAGAACCTGATTAGGATCTAGCAATCTGCATGACAATTTAAGATATGCTGATGATACAGTTCTGCTTGCCAGTAAGCATGAAGACCTTCAGCTCCTCATCAACAGAGTCACAGAAATATCTGAAAAATACGGCTTGAAGCTTTAACACCTCAAAAACCAAGATCATGGTCGTCAGCAAACAACCCATTAATTTACCACCGATAACTTCAGAAGGAATGCCACTAGAAAAAGTTGAACGGATCACGTACCTCGGTTCTAATTTACATGAAAGCTGGGACATGACCACTGAAGTAAAGACAAGGACAGAGAAAGCTCGAACAGCATTCTTCAAAATGAAAAAGATCTTCTGCAGTCACGACATAAGCCTAAGACTGAAAACCAGGCTTGTCAGATGCTACATCTTTTCTATCCTGCTCTACGGAGTGGAGAGTTGGTCTCTGACGGAAAGCCACTTGAAGAAACTAGAAGCATTTGAAATGTGGATTTACAGGCAGCCGTTACGTATAAGCTGGGTTGACAAAATCAGAAATGAGGTGATAAGCCACCTGGGAAAGCCAAGAGAAATCATCAAAACGATTAAAAAAAAGAAAGAATATTTCAGACATGTGATGCGACAGCCGGAAAAATACAGCATGCTTCACTTAATCCTCCAGGGAAAGATTGAAGGCAAGGGAGGTCCAGGCAGAAGAAGAACATCATGGCTTCAAAATCTAAGGGACTGGTTTGGATAAAACTCACTTTTTCATGTGGCTGTTGACAAAAATAGGATTGCCAACATGATTGCCAACGTCCGATGACGAATATGGCACAAGAAGAAGAAGAAGAATCTGCATGAGATCGTATTCTTGGATTTTGAAATGTAATCTCTTTTGTCAGCAATGGACTAGATCAGAGCAAGCAGATTGAAGCTTGATTCAAATAAGACAGAGGTGTTCAGATCAATTGAAAAGTAGATCAGGGAGTAACAATTCAGGCTTGAATTGGAAGGGGTTATATTTCCCTGGATTACAGGTAATCCTCAATTTAGAACCACAATTGAGGCCAACATTTCTGCTGCTAAGCGAGATAGTTAAGTGAGCTTTGCCCCGTTTTACGACTTCCCTTGCCACAGTTGTTAAGTGAATCATTGCAGTTGTTAAGTTAGCAACACTGTTGTTAAGTGAATCTGGCTTCCCCATGGACTTTGCTTGTCAGAAGGTCGCCAAAGGGGATCACGTGACCCCGGGGACACTGCGACTGTCATAAAGAGATGAGTCAGTTGCCAAGCGCCTGAATTTTGATCATGTGACCATGGGGGGGTGATGCTGCAACGATGGTAGGAGTGAAAAATGGTCATAATTTGCTTTTTTCAGTACCGTTGTAACTTCGAACGATCAGTAACTGAACTGTTGTAAGTCGAGGACTACAGGTTCTCAGTTTTTCATACTTTTTTTAAAAAAAATTTTTTTTATTTATCTCCAAAGTCAAAATACAAAATTGGAAGGAAAGAAGAAAGAACAAGGAAACAAACATCAACTTTTTCATACTTTTGATTTTGATTTTATTTTGGCAGTGGCCAGGAGTACATCTGTACAGCTAAGGCTTGAATTGTCCACTGCATTTGTTCCTGAAAATATTGGATTTGACCATGATGACACATGCAGTAGTTATGTCCTGCCGAAACAATTACAGTGTTTGAACAGGATACAATGTGACACTGCCTTTGAAAAAAAAAAAGTTTAAAAACTTCAACAGATCCAAAATGATACAGCTAGACTTAAAATGAAATTAAGATACTCCCTTATTAGAACTTTTTCAGTGGTCCATTGAAAAACACCAAGGAAGGAAGGAAGGAAAGAAGGAAAGAGATTAGATATAGATATACTGTAGATAGGTAGGTAGATAGATAGATAGATAGATAGATAGATAGAGATGAGAGAGAGAGATACAGATAGATAGATAGATAGATAGATAGATAGATAGATAGATAGATAGATAGATAGATAGAAAGATAGATAGATAGATAGATAGAGAGATAGAAA
>QLTV01003131.1:843543-853760 GCA_003457575.1 Thermophis baileyi | reverse complement strand
GATAGATAGATAGATAGATAGATAGATAGATAGATAGATGATAGATAGATGATAGATAGATAGATAGATAGATAGATAGATAGATAATAGATAATAGAGGGATAGATGATGATAGATAGATGATAGATAGATAGATAGATAGATAGATAGATAGATAGATAGATAGATAGATAGATAGATAATAGATAATAGATGGATAGATGATGATAGATAGATAGGTAGATAGATAGATAGATAGATAGATAGATAGATAGATAGATAGATAGATAGATAGATAGATAGATAGATAGATAGATAGAGTGGATGGGTGGACGGAAGGACACAGACAGATCGGGATGGAGAGAGAGATGTGTGTGGATGGATGGATAGATAGACAGACAGACAGACATGATTCACAGATGTACTTTCAGGTTTGCAAAACTGATTCAAGTCTCACATGGTAGACCAGATAAGAAGCACACCCAGAAAAGAGCTGCCTTTGACTTTACTGCAAGGTCACATTGACAGAATCTTGTAAGGCTGAAAGTACATCATTCTCCCCCCTTGTCTTTACAGTCCAAGAATCTAGGGAGGGGGTCTTTTGTGAGAAATTTGACATGCCCGTGTTCCTTTTGCAGGCTCAGTTGCCACTTGTCTGCCCATTGTCTAGTCTGCGGCTCTTCCTCCTGTCTTCCAAGGCCATTCCCCCATGCCACATATAACATACCCAAAGTGGGATAAACTGAGCCTGGTTATTCTTGCTTGAGAACTCTGGGTTTATTTGTTTGTTGATTCATTTGTCTCTTTTCTTGGCTAAGATATAGTATCGGGATGGTGAACCTATGGCACACGTGCCAGAGGTGGCACGCAGAGCCCCCTCTGTGGGCACGTGCGCCGTCACCAGCTGCTGCTCTGGTTTCCGGCGTGCATCTTCGTTCGTGCCGGAGCGCCGGAAACCCAAAGACCCAGTGCGCATGCGTGCGCTGGCCACCTGGTCATCAGGTTTCCAGCACTCCGGCACACGCAAAAATCAGCTGGCTAGCGCGCATGCACGTGCCAGAAACCCAAAGACCAGCTGGCTGGCGCACGCATGCGCACCGGCCAGCTGGTTCTGAGTTTCCGGAGCTCTGGTGCGCGTGTGCACATGCGCACGCACACATGCCTTCCGGTTTGGGCACTCGGTTCCGAAAAGGTTCACCATCACTGATATAGTAGGGTTTTGTTTTTAAAAGCTTACTAGGCTGAAATGAACACTGCATCATTTGAAAAACAAAAATAAGCTGTGAATTCTAATCCAAATTCTGTTTCAGATGGAATTCCCATCCGTCCATTCATCCAGCTAAAATATTAAGCACACAATAGTTACAGCACATAAAGGAAGTGTTGTCACATATGGAGGAGCTTTGACTTGACCTGGGTATGTCTAGGGGTGACATGATAGCAGTGCTCCAATATTTGAGGGGTTGCCACAAAGAAAAAGGGGTCAAGTTATTCTCCAAAGCCCCTGAGGGCAGGACAAGAAGGAATGGATGGAAACTCATCAAGGAGAGATCCAACCTACAGTAGATCTAAGGAGAAATTTCCACACAGAACAATTTATCAGTGGAACGGCTTTAGAAGTTATAGGTGGTCCAACACTGGAGGTTTTCAAGAAGAGACTGAACAGCCATTTGTCTGAAATGGTATAAGGTCTCCTGCCTGAGCAGGGGGTTGGACTGGAAGACCTCCAAGGTCCCTTCCAACTCTGTTATTCTGAGCTTGGTGGGCATTCACTCTAATACCTGGTGGAGAATATCCGTGAGCAAGTATGAGGCTATATAGAGAATATATAAATAATAAAATTCCTGCTCAAGTGTATTTCTGGAGTTCAATGTAGAAACACAGTAAAGGCGAACTAAACCATTTAGTCACAAGCATTTGTCACATGAGAAATTGCTGACATGATACCTGAATGCCAAAGAACTCTTCATTTTAGAATAAAACTATGAATTATTTGATGATTGAACATTTGCCACACTGCTGAGTTTAATTCCTAACAAAATGTGATTAATCCACCCGATGCTCTCAAGTGAGTTCTAATTTTCAGCTAACTGCTGTTTCAGGCTTGAATTCAGCTAAACTAAGAATATCTTGGGTTTTTTTTAATGCACACAGGATGTAAACAGGAATAATTTTATAACTGACTAGAATCCTAATTCATTATTTGTAAGTATCACAGACACTGGCCCACGAATTCCCAAAAGGGACATCAGTTAGCTGAGCAGAAAACTTTAAATCAACTATATTTTAGATTTTATTTTTAAAATTATACTCTGCTTCTACTTATTTTAACAGTTAAGGTGGCTTACAACAATGTTAATAAATAGAAAACAATGCAATAAAAATGGAAAGTGGTATTAAAACCTGTCATTTCGTGTATATGTATTGATGGATGGATGGATAGATTAGATAGACAGACAGACAGATGAGATAGAGATAGAGAGAGAGAGAGAGAGATGATAGATGATAGATAGATAGATGGATAGATGGATAGGGATGGGGATATATATATATATATATCCCCATAATATAATATAATAAATGAGATATTATAGACTGACATAGATAGAGATAGATAATGATATTGATAATGATAATGAGATACTGTAGACCCAGACAGATGATAGATTAATCTTCCAGTGATGAATGCCTAAATTATCCATTTACCTGAACAGGCATAAACATGTTTGTTTGTTTTTCTTTTCTTGTAACTGCTTTCGGACTATTTTTTAAATTGGGGAGTACATCTTGAAATGAAAATAAAATTGTATGGTTTGTCATTTGATTCATGAAGAAAACATTAATGCAGATCACCATTACCTCAGGCCCAGCAGTGTTTCATAGCAACTTCATATACAAGAAGTTTTGTGTGTGTGTGTGTGTGTGTGTACGTACATTTATGGAATGGAATTCCCCATAATATTGATTCAAAAATAATAAAAGATAATAGAAAAGCAGCCAGTATTTTTCCCCCTCAAAAAAGCCAGTGTTACATAAACTCCGTATTTCCACTGCTTAAGCTTGTTTGCTTCCTATTAACTCACATCAATATTTGCATTCTTTGAAGGAACTTAGGCAGTGGGTGCAATGGAGCTAAAGAGACTCTTGCTATGGAGACTTATCCCTAAAATGAAGGCATCCAGTATATAAAATGACATGTAATCGCTCATTCTCCAGACTTAATTAAATCTGTGACAACTTGGCAATAAACTTATGGCGCCAATGGAGTCTCTTCATATTTTAAATCCTCATATTTTTTTATTATATACCCACAGTAACGTATCAAACCGGAGACTTCTGGAAGGCGACAAAAGAATAATGGTTACCATTAAAAAGAGCGGTCCTTGACTCACTGAAAATGATGCCTATTTAACTTGAAGCAATCATCTTGAAGGTGCCTTCCCTAAGTTATTCAACATATAGAATAGAATAGAATAGAATAATAGAATAGAATAGAATAGAATAGAATAGAATAGAATAGAATAGAATAGAATAGAATAGAATAGAATGAGGATAGGATAGAATTAGGATAGGATAGGATAGGATAGGATAGGATAGGATAGGATAGGATAGAGTAGAATTAGGATAGGGTACGATAGGATAGAATGAGGATAGGATAGAATAGAATAGAATAGAATAGAATAGAATAGAATAGAATAGAATAGAATAGAATAGAATAGAATAACAGAGTTGGAAGGTACCTTGGAGGTCTTCTAGTCCAACCCCCTGCTTAGGCAGGAAACCCCATACAATTTCAGACAAATGGTTATCCAATCTCTTCTTAAAAACTTCCAGTATTGGAGCATTCACAACTTCTGGAGGCAAGTTGTTCCACTGATTAATTGTTCTCACTGTCAGGAAATTTCTCTTAATTTTGGGTTGCTTCTCTCCTTGATTAGTTTCCACCCATCGTTTCTTGTCCTGCCTTCAGGTGCTTTGGAAAATAGGTTGACTCCCTCTTCTCTGTGGCAACCCCTGAGATATTGGAAGGCTGCTATCATGTCACCCCTGGTCCTTCTTTTTATTAAACTAGACATACCCAGTTCCTGCAACCGTTCTTTATATGTTTTATCCTTAAGTCCCCTAATCATCTTTGTTGCTCTTCTCTGCACTCTTTCTAGAGCAGTGGTTCTCAACCTTTCTAATGCGACCCCTTGTGGGGTCGAACGACCATCTCACAGGGGTCGCCGCGCGCTTTACACCGCCATTTGGGTTTTTTTACCCTCTGCGCATGCGCAGAGGGTAAAAGAACCCAAATGGCGGCGTCTGGGCGGATGGGCGAAGTCTCCCGCTTCCGTCGCTACCGGCTGTCCGGCGACCCGCAGGCACGGCCGAACTGGGAGCATTTCACCCCTGTTGACGGTGGCACCAAGATGGTGGGCTAGCGCGCACGGCGACCCCTGTGAAATGGTCGTTCGACCCCCAAAGGGGTCGCGACCCACAGGTTGAGAACCACTGTTCTAGAGTCTCGACTTCTTTTTTACATCGTGGCGACCAAAACTGGATGAATTTAATCTGTAAGTCCTCAACGTACGACCACAATTGAGCCCAGAATTCCTGTTGTTAACCAAGGCAGTTGTTAAGTGAGTTTTGCCCCATTTCATGACTCTTCTTGCCTCCTCCTTTGTTAAGTGAATCTGGCTTCCCCGTTGACTTTGCTTGTCAGAACGTTGCGGTGTCCCGGGCGTCACGTGATCCCCTCCTGCGACGTTCTGACAAGCAAAGTCAACCAGGATTCACTGAACAACTGCAGTGATTCACTTAACAGCGGTGGCAAGAAAATTCGTAAAATGGGGCGAAACTCATTTAACAAATCAAATCTCACTTAGCAACATGAATTCGGGGCTCAGTTATGGTCGTAAGTCGAGGACTAGCTGTAAATAGTTTTCTTAAAAAAAATATATTGGCTGCTGTCCTTCAGAACCAGGTTTCCCAATGATGCTGGCTTATGTTTTCTTGAGCCATGGAGTTTTCGTCTCTCTCCCGGCATCCTAGGATCTTTCTTCTGTCATGTTCTTGACGTGTTGCCTCATAGCAGCCAACCTTTACTGCTGAGCTCCTGGTCTGCATGTAACCCTCCAAATCGCTCTAAGGTCCAGCTTTTCCCTGACAAGATGAACAACAACACAACATGCTTTTCCTGCCCGGTGTTTGAAGGAACTGTAAGTGTTGGTGGGAGATCGTGGATAGTGCTCTTCAAATATTTAAAAAGATGGAGCACGGGAGGAGGTCAAGGGGTGTCCCATCAATCCAGTGGACTGGAATAATGCGTTTAATTTACAAGAAAAAAAGATTCCGACTGAATGCTTGATTAAAACAAAAAACACCTCCCTAGCAACAGGATCAGTTCAAGAGGGACCCAATTACTTTGAACTTAAGCTTCCTCACATTGGATGTATTTCTGCACTGAATTGGGAGATGGATTGGGTGCCCCCTTCGTGCCCCCTTCCAATTCTACCATTGTAACTGGTGAAATCCAATTTTTTTTACTACCGGTTCTGTGGGCGTGGCTTGGTGGGCGTGGCGTGGCTTGGTGGGCGTGGCAGGGGAAGCATACTGCAAAATCTCCATTCCCACCCCACTCCTGGGGGAAGGATATTGCAAAATCTCCATTCCCACCCCTCTCTGGGGCCAGCCAGAGGTGGTATTTGCCGGTTCTCCGAACTACTCAAAATTTCCGCTACCGGTTCTCCAGAACCTGCTGGATTTCACCCCTGCATTGTAAGATTCAAAATTTACTTCTTTTACCTGGTACTTTTAGGAAGTTAATTTCACTTGGCCAAAATGACCCGTTCCAACTTAATCCATCTGTGAAAGCTGCAGTTTCCTGGAAGGTCACATTCACCAATCTTTCAATCTTTAGCAATAAGGATCCCTCCTGAGTTCTAATTTTTAAGACACACATTTTTAAAATGGCGATGAGGTGCTTATCCAGTCATTTCTGACTCTTGATGATTCTATGGACCGGGATCTCTCCATCTCTTCCAATATGTCAATGAAGACTCAATCGTCCAAGTCCAAAATATCTAAAAAAAGATTAAAATCATGGCAACTGGACCAAAGTTTGTTAATCTGAGACGTTTCGTTAGTCATCCAAGTATCTTCATCAGTCAAATTTAAAAAAAAAACGAGTTAGAGAGTAAAAGAGCAGTTAGAATGTATTAACTCTTCCACACCAACTTCTACTTACAGTACTTGGATGAGTAACGAAACATCTCAGATTAACAGACTTTATTCCAGTTGCCACGAATTAACCTTTTTAGATACTTTTGGCCTGGATGATTGAGTCTTCGTTGACATGTTGCAATACATTTTGGTGAGAAACCCTTGCAGTTGGTATTTTATTTATTTATTTTATTTTAATTTAATTTAATTTAATTTAATTTATTTATTTATTTATTTATTTATTTTGTCAAGCACGTATTAGATAATATATATAAGTATAAACATGATTTGAATACATGAAATGAATACGAATAAAAGAGAACATTAGGACAGGGACGGTAGGCACGCTGGTGCGCTTATGCACGCCCCTTACAGACCTCTTAGGAATGGGGTGCGGTCGACAGTAGACCGTCTAAGGTTACAATTTTGGGGATTTGGGGTTTGGTATGTCAAAAGTTAGTACACTCCAGCGACACTCTGCCTATTTGTTTTTATTTTTGACTGATGAAGTTACCTGGATGAGTAACGAAGCATCTCAGATTAACAAACTTTGGTCCACTCGCTATGGTTTAACCTTTTTCGATTCACATCCTCCAATCTTGCACTACTACTTTGAATTGCTCTGGTTGGGGGTCAGCTATGATGGTGTCTAGCCACCGTGTTCTTTGGTGGCCTGGTTTTAACTCTTCCAAGAATAAAGGGTCCTTTGGTGCTCTCTGAGCTTGCTTGTTTTCTTGCAGATGTTTCGTTACCAAACTAGGTAACATCATCAGTGCTAGTAAGGAATGCGGTTTGCTGTCGGTTTATATTCTGATGACTTGCTGATCTGTGTGAGTGGGGGCAGTCTTAGAGATTTTTGGTTGGGCTGTTTACAGATAGCTCTTTGGCAGTTTCTTGATTGGGGTTTTGACGAAAATTCTTTAATTTCACAACATATAGACAGACTTAACCACAGTTTCAATTGGGGAAATGGGACCATCCTAGACCAGGCCAAATCCAAAAATGCCAGGGAATTCCTAGAAGCCTGGCACTCTGACAAATCAGCCATCAACAGACACATAGACATTAACAACATCTATAGACTATGTAAAAGTGACAATCAACCAGCCCAAAAGAGAACAAAAAAGACTCCAGCCCTTCTCCACCAGTAATCAGCACCCAGATCAGCATAGATTAACTCCAAGGTCAACTGCAGACCAACCATCAAGTAAACAATACCCCAATCAAGAAACTGCCAAACCAAACTGCCAAAGCAGCCCAACCAAAGAATCTCTTAAGACCGTCCCCACCCACACTGACAGGACAAGACACCAGAGTATAAACTGACAGCAAACCGCACTCCTTATCACTGATGATGTTACCTAGTTTGGTAATGAAACGTCTGCAAGAAAACAAGCTCAGAAAGCACCAAGGACCCCTCATTTCAACCCTGAGCTACAAATACTCTCCTTTATCAGACCCCAATTTTAATTTAGAGAAGGGCGCATCTGGCTCAAGGGTTCAACCCAACCTCCCTTGCAGGGTTGTGTAGAAGAGAAATTATTTCTATCTATCTATCTATCTATCTATCTATCTATCTATCTATCTATCTATCTATCTATCTATCTCTATCTATCTATCTTATCTATCTATCTATCTATCTATCTATCTATCTATCTATCTATCTATCTATCTATCTATCTACCTACCAGAGGTGGGTTCCTAACGGTTCTAACCGGTTCTTTAGAACCGTTAGTAAACCGGTGATAACATCACAGAACCGGTTCTTTCGGTGTCTCCGTGGGCACCGCCATCTTGGATTTTGCTTCTGCGCATGCGCAGAAGCTATTTTTTGATTGCTGCCGGGACCCTGAGCGAACTGGCAGCAAACGGATCCAGAACCCACCCCTGCTACCTACCTACCTACCTATGTATCATCTATCCATCACCTATCTATCTCTACTATCTACTATCTAGCACTGATGATGTTACCTAGTATGGTAATGAAACGTCTGCAAGAAAACAAGCAAGCTCAGAGAGCACCAAGGACCCCTCATGTCAACCCTGAGCTACAAATATTCTCCTTTATTCTTCCAAGCATGATTGCTTTCTCCACTGAATTTCCCCGCATGACACGACCAAAATAAGTGAGACGCTGTTTGGTGATTTTGTTTCAAATGGCATTGTTCCTTATTCTCCTCCATAATGATGACTAGTGATGTAACTGCGGCTCAATTCTGCTTCGGTAGGCTTTCTAACGTTTTTCAAAACATTAAGTAATTTTGTTCCTACCCTCGTAATTCAGATCTTTTATTATTTCCGGTCGAAAACCAGCTGAATGGGGAGTTTGCAGTGTATTCCTCCCAAGAGACACAGTAGGTCCATCTTGATACATAACTCTAGCACACAAAATGGGAGTAGCACAACTGATGATAATGCATTTATAGATCTGGGAGGTTTACCCTATAAACAACTGTCTGGCAAGGTTTGATAAGTCAGAATTGCCGCGTTCATTGTCTTTCCGTCTCCGTGGATTCATGCACAGGAGGAGAAATAATCCCATTATCAATCATCAGAAAATAAATATGCCACAGCAGGCATTCATATGGCTTGCAGTGATACGCTGGAGCTACGGCCACGGACAGTGCCACACAATTCATAATCCTGGACTAAATGGCTTCTAAGTTAATAGAGTGCCAGATAAAAGGAATGTTACACTAGATACAGCTACAATCTTCCAAAGCGGCAGAGAGCGAGTCATTTTTCAGATAAATTGGCATTTTTATTTTTATTTTATTTTATTCGAAAGATTAAAATGCAAAGCAGAAAAGAAAAAAAAAATAACAGATACAAAATAGAACTAGACGAAAACATTAAAAATGTGAATTAAAAAAGACAGCACGTATATTATCCCCTTCTCCCCCATTGAACACTAACAAATCTTATTGCAACAATAATCGTCTGATATTGCAAAAAACCCCTTGCAAAACAGTTCCAAAATTTATAAGCTTTGGCAGAGATACGGGTAGATCTTGACTTACAACGGTTCGTTTAGTGACCGCTCAAAGTCACGACGACAATGACTAAAGGGACTTATGACCATTTCTCACAGTTAAGACCGTTGCAGCATCCCCATCAGAGGTGGGTTCCTACCGGTTCGGACCGGTTCTATAGAACCGTTAGTAACGTGGCGGTGTGGGTCGCTAGAACCGGTAGCGACCCACGCCTGCCACACCCCCGAACCGGTTCTTTCAGCGACGCGACACTGAGCGAACCAGCAGCAAGGTAAAGTAGAACCCACCCCTGATTCCCATGGTCGTGATCAAAATTCAGCCACTTGGCAACTGATTCACATTTATGATGGTTGCAGTGTCGTGTGATCATCTTTTACGACCTTCTGACAAGCGAAGAAGGTCGGGGAAGCCAGATTCACTTAACAACCGTGTTATTAATTTAACAACTGCAGTGATTCACTTGACAAATGTGTCAAAAAAAAAAGTCATAAGATGGGGCAAAACTCGCTTAACAAATTTCTCACTTAACAACATAAGTTTTGGGCTCACTTGTGGTAAATTCTGAGGACTTACCTGTATTTGCAATAAAGACTTTGGAAATGAGATGCAGTTGTTGGGAAAGTTCCCAATTAAAAACCTAAGGAAAAGGGATCATGGATGAAAAAATAAATAAGAACAACCAATACCTTACAATAGCAATAGCAATAGCACTTAGACCAGTGGTTCTCAACCTTCCTAATGCCGCGACCCCCGCCCTGTTGCCGCGACCCTCCCTGCACGCGATGAGGTGACAAAGGGGGCGTGGCGTCAAGATGGTGGGCTAGCACGCGCTTAGGCGACCCCTGTGAAAGGGTTGTTCGACCCCCAAAGGGGTCGCGACCCACAGGTTGAGAACTGCTGACTTAGACTTATATACCGCTTCATAGTGCTTTACAGCCCTCTCTAAGCGGTTTACAGAGTCAACCTATTGCCCCCAACAATCTGGGTTCTCATTTTACCCACCTCGGAAGGATGGAAGGCTGAGTCAACCTTGAGCCTGGT
>QLTV01003131.1:810477-822974 GCA_003457575.1 Thermophis baileyi | reverse complement strand
TTGGGGGAAGGGTCTTTTTTCTTTTCGTGGGAAGGGTCGAGACCCCCGGTCCAACCTGATGCCCTGATGGACTCCGAGTCCCATCATCCACGACCAGTGCGGTTTGGGGAGGGGGGGGGAGGAGATCACCAAATTGGGGAAAGGTTATTTTTATGGGATGCGTATTTGGCCCGTCGTCGACTCCGAGGAGACCCCCGGCTCAATCTGATGTCCGCCAGCCGGTCCCGATGGACTCCGAGTCCCATCATCCCCGATCAGCGCGGTTTGGGGGTGGGGTGGGGGCTGTAAGGAGATCACCAGATTGGGGAAAGGTCCTTTTTTGTGTGGGACGCGTGTTTGGCCCGTCGTCGACTCCGAGGAGACCTCCGGGCCAACCTGATGTCCGCCAGCCGGTCCCGATGGACTCCGAGTCCCATCCTCCCCGATCAGTGCCAATTGGGGGGTGGGTGGGTGGAGATCACCAGATTGGGGAAGGGTCTTTCTGTGGTTGGGGTTTGGCGCGCGTGGCGATGGTTTTGATGGGGCGGGTGGGGGGCGGGTGGGCTTTGCCGTCTGATTTTTGTAGTCCGGGGAAGACGGGGGAGGCGAAATTGGGAAAGTTTAGGGTGGCATTTCGGATGCTCTATGGAGATTCTCGGTCATCCAGGTCATGGTAGTCCCAAAGGTTGCCTTTTTCCTTCCTCCGCGCCCCCCCTCCCCCCACTTGCCTTTCCCCTTTTCCTCCCCACCGGGTCTTACTATTTGCTTTTGTGTTTTTGTATTTTATTCTATAATCTAATAAAATGTTTAAATCCCAAAGGTTGCCTTTCCCCGAAGGCAACTGGACTTTTAAACTCTCCCATTGAGAAAACAGATCGCCGTGCGGTTCGACGGCTAAATTACTGCGGAATTAACAGCCGAGGCTATTAGTTAACAAACGCCTTCAAGAAAAGGAAAGGGGGAAAAAAAAAGTCCAGTTGCCTTGGGGGGGGGGGGGAAGGCACTTTTGAAGTCGCAAGAATTGTATTCTTGCACTTAAAATACTTCTCTCCGGCTCTCCCCATCCCGTTTGATGGGACACTGGAGCGTGTCGTTTGTAGAGGGACAAGTCCCTTCGCCAGCCCCCTTCCCCAAACCTCAGAAATCTTAAGAAATAGCGCTTTCTGCCTCCAAAGTTGAAGATCTCCGCTTTGCTCCAATTGGGAGTTTCAGAAGCGCGGAGATCTGGAAGATGAATAATAATAATAATAATAATAATAATAATAATAATAATAATAATAATAATAATAATAATAATAATAATAATAATAATAGCGTTCCCGTCCGTTTAAGAGAATAATTCGCCTGTCTTTAGTGGTTTGCAAATAACGCTGTGCTTGTAGATGACACAGTGCAAGAAATCGCAACCTGCAATACCTGAGAGATATTTTTCTCGGGTTACGAAGGTAGGGAGGCTTGGGGAAAACGTTGGAGGACGAAAACCAGGTTCCGATCCCATTAGCTTCCCTTTTGTGGTCTCGAATGGCCCACCATCCCCCAAACTACCTGGGGAGGTAATTAGAAGATAAAACAGAGGGGGGAGGGAAACCCCCCGGAGAGCCACCCAAACCTTCCCCGGGGACAAGAGTGGGACAAATTGTCCGAAATAATAGCCTCGGCTTGTTCATTCCTTGGTAATTTATCTGTCGAACCGCATGGCGAGCTGTTTCTCAACGGAAGAGTTTAAAAGGACGGATGTAAAAAGAGTTGGAGAATGAACTCCGAAGGCGACAAACGCGCTTGGGAATTGCCTTCTCTTTAAAAGCTGTGTGTAGACTCCCGGAGTGAAATGATTCTGCATATTGTGTTATTGTGTAAGAAGATACATATTTAAGGGAGAAAGGGATGAGCGACCCCCCCCCACCCCGAGCCATCAAAGAGAGGGAGGGATGACATTTCTAATTAGCAAAATTGAGGACAGAGTCAGGTGCTGCTGGCTGCTTTCTTAAGACAGTGGTGATTTAATGACTTCAAGAAACGTTCAGATGGTGGGAATCAAATAGACCCCACCCCCCACCCCGTGTTGGCATTGCCTGTAGGTGTTTGCTGCTTGTTTTAACTGTGACATAAAACAAAAGTTTACTTTTTACTTTACTTTACTTTACTTTACTTTACTTTACTTTACTTTACTTTACTTTACTTTACTTTACTTTACTTTACTTTACTTTACTTTACTTTACTTTACTTTACTTTACTTTACTTTACTTTACTTTACTTTTACTTTTACTTTTACTTTTACTTTACTTTATTGTCATTGCACCTCGTACAATGAAATTAAATGCCGTCTTCAGTGTACATTATAATTATAAAAATAAAACACAAACACATACCCTTCACATTCTATACAATTGAATTGAAAACCGATATTGCATTAATATTGCACTATACAGTAGAATTCAATATAGTTACTGCCCTGGGATAGAAGCTGTTTTTCAGTCTATTTGTCCTTGTTTTTATTGTCCTGTACAGTCGGCCAGATGGTAATAGTTCAAAAAAAGGGGGTGCCCAGGATGCGATGGATCTTTCAGAATGTTTTGAACTTTCTTAAGGCAGCGGAGCTATAAAGCTCTTCCAAGGAGGGGAGAGGGCAACCCATGATCCTCTGGGCAATGATGTTTACCCTCTGGAGTGCTGTCCTATCTGCCACTGTGCAATTGGCAAACCATACACAGGTGCAGTAAGTTAAAATACTCTCTATGGTGCAGCGGTAGAAGGCCACCAGCAGTTTTCCATTCAGTTGTTGTTTCCTGAGAGGTCTCAGGTAGTATAATCTCTGCTGGGCCCTTTTGACCAGGGCTGCAATGTGAGTGCCCCAAGTCAGGTCCTCTTTTATGATAACACCCAGAAACTTAAAACTGGCCACTTGCTCCATTGATAATGAAAATGACTGATTATGGGTGGAATTTATGTGTCACCTGGCGTTATAAAGGCAAGGAGATCCTTGGGGGCGGTGCCTTGTATATGAATTGATTTGATTTATTTGATTTAATTTATTATATTTGTATGCCGCCCAACTCCCAAAGGACTCTGGGCGGCTTAACAACAAACAAAAAAACATTAAAAACATCATAAAAAACATTATAAAACATCCTAACCAATAAGAAAACATTAAAACATTAGACATTAAAACAATTTAAAATTCATGCATATCCCATCATGGCCGGATCTCGCAGATTACAACCGCGAGATCACGGCCTCAGGCCTGCCATGAATTGAATATCATGCCATGAATCATGCCATGAATTGACTATCAGTAGCCCAGAGTGAATTTTATCTTTTCCCTTCCAAGCCAGTGTATAAAAACTAGCCGGTTTGAGGACTCCGTGGTGCTCTCTGAGCTTGGTAGTGGCCAGCATTCATGATGTTTACTGGTTTGGGCCACGAAACGTCTGCAAGAAAACCACCAAGCTCAGAGAGCACCAAGGACCCCACGGTTCAACCCTGAGCTACAAAGATTCTCCTTTATTGGTACCAGCTGGTTCGGTTGATAGCTTCCTCTTGCAGTAACAGTTCTTCAAAAGAAAATCTGGTTTAGGAAAAGGATGCGAAAGCTAAGCCGAACTCTCAAGATTTGGAGGAGAGATGTTAAGGCTCTTTGGGTGGCCTTTGGGACACCTTCCTTTTCTTGAAGAGATAATTGCCTTTTGGCTTGGAAACACCCCCCCCCACCCCCCCAGAGTTGAGTGGTGCCATTTACAGGTCACCCAATAACTTCCAGAAGAGTGATCAGCCGCTATGACACAAGTCCCACCCACTCCCCTTGCCGCCGCTATGATTGAGCTTTGTCACTCTGTGTGACCTCAAGAAAGAGAATTGATTTGACAATACATGCTGAAAGTGAGGCTGGGATGCTCTAAAGTGGGCTCAGTGAACCAGTTCACTTTTATTGGAAGATCCCACATTGTCTGTGTTTCCCCTTTCATATTTAAATGGAAGGGCTCCATTAGGTTGAAGTGAACTTCTCTTGGTGAAGGGATTTCTTTTTATGGAGCGGCAAAAACTATTTTCGTACGTAAGGCCGTGAAAAACCGCTTGTGTTTTATCGTGCCGTTCTTTTCTCCTGTTATCAACTTCTTCTTTCATACCAGGTGCATTATTCTCTGTCTTTCCGTCAGCGTGCAAACTGTTCAGCACTTCAGGAGTTGAATATCTAACCCCAGCCGCTGAACCCAACTGACTTCCAAAAAGCTAAGCAGGGTTGAAACTGGTTACTAGTTGGATGGGAGACTTAGCTTGGCAGGTTGGGAAAAAATGCCCTAAAAGAAGGCAACGGCTACTTCAACATTCCTAGGGGGGGGGTGGAATTCACAGGCGTGTCCTGGTTTTAACACTAGGCACGAAACTCAGCTTGATGGACTCTCAGCATTTGAATTGTTGAGCATTCACTGAGTAGCAGCTGCTATAGAACAGGGGTCCCCAACCCCCAGTCTGTGGACCGGCATCGGGCCGTGGCATGCTTGAAACCAGGCCACGCAAAAAAAAAAAAAGTGAAGCTCTATCCATGGGATGCAGCCAGCACACGAAACTACGCCCCCTCCGGTCCACGAAAAAACCTCTTTCCACGGAACCGGTCCCTGGTGCCCCAAAGGTTGAAGGCCATTGCTATATAGAGAACTCAGCAGATGGGTGATAAAAGGAAGGGAACCTGACACTGAGCTATTGCAATATCCAAATAAATTATGATGGCAAAAGCACATTCCATTGTCTCCAGCAATATCCTCTAACACACTTACAGAAAAAACAAACATATTTGCTTCGTTTTCTAAATGTCAAAGGAGTGGATTCACAGTGCAGCTCTTGAGGCCAAAGAGAAGGGACATTTTTAGAAGACCTTTTCCTACAGATCTTAATGTATGGAAAAATTCATAATAAAACATGTTATTCCTCTTTCATGTGGAGGTTTCAACTCCTGCATAACCCATTATCCCCGATATAGGATAGGCGTTTATCCCCAAATCTATCTTAATGTATTGCAATGAAATGGCTTCCCTGTAAATCTTTGTTTTCACGTTGTGGAAATCACCCCCTCCAGCATACCTCAAATATCTCATTTATGTACGTATTACGTTTTTCAATCCAGCACCTCCATTTGATAAAGCAAAAAGTACTTAGTATCAGGATTCAAGTTCACCAGTGCACTCATTTCCTAAATAGGCTTATATTTTTTTTAAAGCTTAATTCAAAGAAGCCGAAAGGGTTGGTAGAAATGCCTGTCTGTGGGAACAAAGAGGAAGAAAGGAGTAGAAGAATAAAGAAGATTAAGTTACTATTGGTTCGGTTAACTTCTTCTGCTATTTTCTTGATCTCAAAGTTTGTGATCAAACAGTTCCAATTTGTTACGTCTTTATTAAACTGCCACATATAATACATAGTTACTTCCTTACATTTTTGTAAGAAAACAGCAGGTTCAAAAATCTTGTTCTGCACTACAGTCACATACAGGAAAGGTTATCATATAAATGTGGCAGGAGAAACCATAGGCAGATCATAGGAAAATGAAACGCAGAGAGACTAAACTGATAATTACAGGGGGGGGGGGAAATGTTGGATACTAAGCAAGACTTCCTTGCATTGATAAGATAACTTTTTTTTTTTTAATCACACCACATGTGTTAGCTAGTGTTCAGGCCACAAAAGATAGAATTGTATTTCTTGGTGAACTAGCTAGCTTTATCACACTACATGTGTCACGGGTTCGGCTGCAAGAGGTAGAACAGCATCTCTTCGTGGATTGTGGTTCAGCTGTTTAGTGCTGATATGTAGCTCTGAGGTTCTTTTGTTCAAGAGCAATTTACATTGAGGCTGTTGGTACCTTTCTTAAGCCAGCTTTATTTTAAATGGATCCCTCTTGTGAATTTCAAAAACACAGTCCCCGAGATTTACATTTTTATCTTTCAAATTATTTTGCCCAGGCGTAAAAATAGCAAGTAATGAATTCAGTTAGGGGTTGTTGGTTTTTTTTGCATCATCATATATCATGATATGAAAGATAGATTCTATCTCGTTGAGGAATGTGAAAGCTAGTGTCTCTTACTCGACTAAAGTGGAGAGAGTAAACTGTATTACACAAAGCCTTTTCTGATTAATATCTAGATGGGTAAAGGAATGAAATGGACTTGAAAAATTTGGAATGTAGGCACCCCAGTCCTAAAACGGTTTAATGCAGTGGTGAAATCCAATTTTTTTTTACTGCCGGTTCTGTGGGCGTGGCTTGGTGGGCGTGGTGTGGCTTGGTGGGCGTGGCTTGGTGGGCGTGGCAGGGGAAGGATACTGCAAAATCTCCATTCCCTCCCCACTCCTGGGGGAAGGATATTTCAAAATCTCCATTCCTACCCCACTCTGGGGCCAGCCAGAGGTGGTATTTGCCGGTTCTCCGAACTACTCAAAATTTCCGCTACCGGTTCNCCACTAATATGCTGAAAATATGCAAAGGGACCATAGTGTGAAAAATAGTGACCCAGTGTTAAAAACCAGGATCAAAATTGTTAAAAGCTATTATCTAAATATCTACATCTTTAGAAATCTAACAAAACAGAACAGAAAAACAGAGTTGGAAGGGACCTTGGAGGTCTTCTAGTCCAACCCTTGCTCAAGCTGGAAACCCTATATCATTTCAGACAAGTGGCTGTCCAGTCTCTTCTTGAAAACCTCCAGTGATGGAGCACCCACAACTTCTGGAGGCAAGCCGTTCCATTGTTTAATTGTGGATTAATTGTTCTAACTGTCAGGAAATTTCTCCTTAGTTCTAGGTTGGTTCTCTCCTTGATTAGTTTCCACCCATTGCTTCTTGTCCTGCCCTCAGGTGTTTTGGAGAATTAGAATTGGTTCGTCAGGTAATATGAGTAAGGCGGTTGACAGCTGTTTTCCCCATATTCATCATTAATTGTATTGGGTAGACTTCTTAGGAACTGAATGGTCAAATAGCACTAGAACTTAGTAGGGTTAATTTAAGACACTGTGTTGCCTACAGTGATAGACAAGATTATTTGCCCAATAATTCCATATTCAAAATAGTTGAATTATTTTGTATTGTATTATTATAGTAGTTGAATTTAGATAAACATTGACTTTTATTTACAGTTAGTTCCAACAGTGGACAGTAGCATGTTATCTAAGAAGACACAAAGAATTCTACATGTCCTCTAATATCGCACTGCTATTACATGTTTCAAATGTTCAGCTTGTGGTAGTTGCCTCATTTTACCTTATGGAAAGGCTAGCCCTTGTTACCATTGGTCTGCAATCTTCAGGTGCAAACAAAAATATATGTACATATATGGATAGTCAAGAAGTGGAGTGGCATGGTGGCCTAGTGGTGAAGACACTCGCCTCCAGTCGGAAGGTTGAGAGTTCGGTCCCAGGCAGTGGCAGATATTTCTCTATCTGGGTGCGAAGAGAAAAGATCTGCTGCGAACTCCGCATAGGCGTCAGGAAGGGCATCCGGCCAGTAAACGCTCAGCTCCATCCAGTCACCCTGACTCTATCCCGAATTAAGGGATTACATGATCGGAAAAAGGGAGTTTTCTATGGATAGTCAAGAAGTAGTTTGAAGCAAAACTAGGCAACCTTTTCATTGTCAATGATTTAACATGGAGTGGGGGCCATAAAGGTGGTAGGGCCACATTCTATATCTAGGTTGATTGGGTTTGTGTCATGCATGAAGAATAGTATAGATAGAATAACAGAGTTGGAAGGGACCTTGTAGGTCATCTAGTCCAACCCCTCACCCAAGCAGGAGACCCTAACTATATCATTTCTCACAAATGGTAGTCCACTCTCTTCTGGAGAGTCAGGACCACACACTAAGTTCCAGTTAAATTGATTTATTACTCATGTCTATATGCAAGAATCAACTGTAGTCAACTAACGGTCTGTACTAAATTGGTGCTAGATAAGAGTTAACAGAATTCAAGACGGTTTACTTAGACCATTTGTGGGAACGTAATGACTCCAGGTTGATTCCTCTCTTGACTCCACCCCAGGGTCTGCCTGTCCTTCTCCTACAGTTTGTGTTTTAATTGTGATATGTTATTTTAGGGTTCACGTGATAGATTTTTGTTTTTATTTTACACCGCTAAATAGTAGGAAAATCTGCTCTTGGTTTCCAGTTAGCAATGACACTGAAACTGTTTGCTGAATAAGCCCCTTGAGCTGTGGGTTACCCACTCCTGTTATAAATTTTTCAGTTGGCATAGATAGAAGAATTACGCACTGCTGGGTTTGCTATTTGGGGCAACCGCTGATTTTGATCAAAGAAAATAATTCAAATGCAGACTGAAACTTACCTGAAAAAGCATTTGTTACAGAAGCGATGGGGAAGAATTAGCCTGAGCAAAGATTAACTTTCAGATAGATTGAAAAGTGTAATTTGCACTCAGAGAAATTTAATCAGGGAAGTATGAGAAAGCAATGACTGTATTTGATCTTCATAAATAACCAAAGGACGAGAGAGAGAGAGAGAGAGAGAGAGAGAGAGAGAGAGAAACTTTCAGCAAACAAGGAAGGGACAAGATGGGTTTTAGGGAAGCTAGGTGATATTTTAGGGCTAACTTGGAATATGGGGATGGATGGATGTGTGAATTGATAGATGGATAGATTTAAACAAAAGCAGTTCATAACATCTTCTCTTCTGAATTGCACATGGAGACTTAAAATCAATGGTTATGTGTAAGCTGCTAGCCTGTAGAACTTTAAAGATTAAAGTTAACATCTACCAAGTCAAATGCTTTTTGCCTAAGTGGACATATCCCCAAAAGAGTTATCAATAAAAAAACTAAGGATAATGACACTACGGAAGCTATTATCAATGACCCATAGAGGGATAATATGTTTTAGAGATCCCTATGTTTCAGAATTTACATGAAAGCTGGGACATGACCACTGAAGTAAAGACAAGGACAGAGAAAGCTCTGACAGCATTCTTCAAAATGAAAAAGGTCTTCTGCAGTCACGACATAAGCCTAAGATTGAAAACCAGGCTTGTCAGATGCTACATCTTTTCTATCCTGCTCTACGGAGTGGAGAGTTGGTCTCTGACAGAAAGCCACTTGAAGAGACTAGAAGCATTTGAAATGTGGATTTACAGGCAGCCGTTACGTATCAGTTGGGTTGACAAAATCAGAAATGAGGTGATAAGCCACCTGGGAAAGCCAAGGGAAATCATCAAAACAATAAAAAAAAGAAAGTTAGAATATTTCGACACCCGGAAAAATACGGCATACTTCACTTAATCCTGCAAGGAAAGATTAAAGACAAAACGAGGTCCAGGCAGAAGAAGAACATCATGGCTTCAAAATCTAAGGGACTGGTTTCGACAAAACTCAACCGCACTTTTTCGTGCGGCTGATGATGAAAATAGGATCGCCAACATGATCGCCAACATGTGATGATGGATATGGCAAAAGAAGAAGAAGTTTCAGAGGTTTAGTTTTCCGAGCTTTTGGACTCATGCTGGAACTTCCCTCTAGCAGAGTGTGCACTTTGGGGTATTCTATGCATAATATTTATGTGGTGCCTGGTTGTGTGTGGCTCTTTTTGTTGATTAGGGTGTTGATGGCCGTATATTAAGTCATTGGCTGTTTTTTCCTTGTGTTGTCAAGTCCTGGGCTCCTAAGTACCTGATAAGCTGGTAGTAAATCAGCACTCCTATTGACTGACAAGGGGACCGTTTCCTTCAATCATTTCCCTGGCTGTTTTTGTACCTGCTCGTCCAACAATCTTAGTAACTACAAAATTAAATGAACGTCTCTGTTCATTGCAATGTTGAAATTTCAATTTTCGTTGAGACTAGCTGTCCCGGTAAAAATAAAGAATAACATGCAAGTTAAACGAAGACAAAAATTAACATTAGCACTATGAAACTCAAGCAATGAAAAGACAGCTTTTAGAACAAAGGGGTTGAGTGAAGTGAAGAACTCTGCTGGTAGATGTTAAATGTTTAGAGCAGGGGTGTCAAATTCGATTTCATTGAGGGCTGCATTAGGGTTGTGTTTGTCCTGGGGGGGGGAGTGGGCGTGGCCACAGTGGGTGTGGCCAACTCAACGTCACTCTTGTCGGGGGCGCCTATGGTGGCCCAAGCACTCTGTCAGCGAAAATGGACTCCTGAGCTCCGTTTTTGGCTGCGACGGCCTCCTGCAACCCTCTGCCAGCAAAAATGGAACTCGGGAGGGCCGCGTGAAAGAAAGGAAAAGAAAGATGAATTCTAGAGAGGCCTCTTGTTGAATATTTTGGGGACTATGTGACATCCCGGAAAGCGGTAGATTAGAGGTCTCCCCGAGGGCTTACAGTCTCTCTGGGTTTCTCCGGGAAAGATTGGGAAACCTCAAGAATGCTCAACTTGTAGACTTCAAAGGTGGCTCCCTGCCAAATGGAACTAGCAACAGGAACAAATGTTGGAGCTTGTTCTGCCAGGATTTAACTCATCACAACAGAAAGCACACCTGTCACAAAGACAGTGCGGGGGGGGGGGAACAAAAGATCAGGACATGTTCAGGAAATACGTTTGCGATCTTAGGTATTCAGCAATGTGTGCACATCCAGTTAAGGGTCCTTGCTTTCCCTCCCAATCATTTAAAACAATTTTTTTTTCGGTTCCAAATTTTTATTAGTTTATCAAAATACAAAATACAAAGAAAAATGGAAATAGTGGGACTGCAGGGGAGGAAAAGGGGAAGAAGAAAAAATGTGGGGGGAAAGGGAAAAAGAAAGAAAAGCAGTCACTCTTTTTAGCGCAGTAGAACCATAACGCGTAGCCTCAACTTTTTACTTTTACTTATTAATAGATACAAGCCATTTCTATAACAATAAATCTATCACATTTTTTCCCCACCTCAAGCACAAAGTCCAGAAGCGGTTTCCAAGTGGAAACAAATAGCTATATTCTTTTCTTTTATTAAGGGCAATCAATTTAGCCATCTCTGCTAATTCCATCAGAAAAACTGGAAAAACTAAAACAACATTTTAACACGTCTTAAGATACTAAATTAATAAGACAGGGGTCTTTAAAAACTGCATATTTTTCTGGCTCTTGGGGGCTAATGACCTTCCTGAGAAACTTACTTTTAAATCCAAAGATCACATTTAAGTCTGGTTATTTCCCCCATTGACACAACATGAGAAATTGGCACAACATTGTCAAACAAAGGAAGATTTAAAAAAAAAAAAAATCCACCGTTCTGATGTAACCACAACTGGAGAGTACTGTGCCTACCTGTTAATAAAAGAAATATGTAATATTCTGCTTTCCCCCACCCTTGTCTCCAAACCTTTGCTGTTAATGGATTCAAATATCCATGATTATAATACGCAGAGGAACATATTGTGAGACTGAATTATCATATTCCTGACTTAAAGCAATCCATCATGGAGAGGTGTGTCCAAATTAATCCAGTGTTGCTGTCCAGACTTCTTGTGTGTTTGATATTTTAGGGAAAGGCAGTAGAGAGTGGCTTAAAACTTAATTGTAATAGAAATTCAGTGTGTTAAAGATTGGTGTGTGTGGTGGATATGTATGACTACAGTGATGTTTCTCAACCTTGGCTGACTGGAGAATTCTGGAAGTTGAACCCAAAGGTGCTTTTTCAAAAGGCAACTGGACTTTCTTGGGTTTTTCCTTGAAAATGTTTCGCTTCTCATCCAGAACGGAAGAAGCTTCTTGGATGAGTAGCGAAACATTTTCAAGGAAAAACTGAGAAAGTCCAGTTGCCTTTTGAAAAAGCACCTTTGGGACAACCATGACCTGGATGGCTGAGAATCTCCATAGACATCTGGCAGTTGAAGCCCACACAATCTTAAATTTGCCAAAGTTGAGAAAAATGGTCTACAATGTTAGTAACGCCGCAAGTTTTTCCTTTTTTTGTCTCTTGTGGGAAATCCTTTCCTCTCTTATCAGATGTGTAGAGGTTGATCATTTTCAGCTGTATTGTAAAGTCTCTTTTATATTATCTAAAGAACAGAGCTGCACGCTAGACCAAGTGACCTTCCATAGCTGAAGAAGGGAGCCAGAGAAAGTTATGAGGATATAAATTATATATGGATGTAAATCTGTCCTTTGATTGAGTAGGGACACCTCACCTTTATCTACATCACTTCGTTTCTCTTCATCCAACCCATGACTAATATCAGACACTGTTGTAGGTGTTAGATAGTGGGTAGAGATGACAGGAGACAGACTTCCAAAGCAGCTCTTTATTTCAGCTCTTGTATCAGCAACCAGCAAAGAGCAGTCTGACAGCTTGCCCTTTTATAGGGAGCTGTCAGACAGACCAGCCAATAGCGTTTGAGCTTTTTCCCGCTCAAACGCTGGACCTGGTTGGAACCATGCAACACAGTTTAAACAGTTAGAACATAACACCCCTCCCCTCCTGGATGGAGCTGTCCAGCATACGTAATCACGCAGGTAGGCGGGGCGTTTTGGAGCCCTACTAGACCTGCGCAAATCAGTTGGTGGTGAGGCAGCGGCCTGTGCAGACAGGGCTGCT
>QLTV01003131.1:773470-786834 GCA_003457575.1 Thermophis baileyi | reverse complement strand
TACCTACAATTATCCACTCCAATGTCCTACCTGTCAATGACTACTTCAGCTTCAACCACAATACATGAGCACACATTAGATACAAACTTAAAGTAAACCGCACCAAACTTGATTGCAGGAAATATGACTTCAGCAACAGAGTGGTCAATGCCTGGAATGCACTACCTGACTCTGTGGTTTCTTCCCCAAACCCCCAAAACTTTAACCTTAGACTGTCTACTGTTGACCTCACCCCATTCCTAAGAGGTCTTTAAGGGGCGTGCATAAGCGCACCAGCGTGCCTACCATCCCTGTCCTAATGTTCCCCTTTATTCGTATCCATTTCATGTATTAATAGCCATGTTTATACCTATATCTGTTATCTAATACATGCTTGACAAAATAATAAATAAATAAATAAATAAAATAACAGTGGTTAGAATGCAGTATTGCAGGCTAACTCTGCCCACAGCCTGAAGTTCAATCCTGACATCTATCTATCTATCTATCTCCTTGTTTCTTTCTATCTACTTTATCTATCTATCTATCTATCTATCTATCTATCTATCTATCTATCTATCTATCTATCTATCTATCATCTACTGTATCTATCTATCATCTATCTATCATATCTCTCTCTCTCTCTCTCTTTCTCTCTCTCCATTTTAAAACATAAGTGCATTTTCCAATTCAGGCTACTAACAATGTGTCAGGATTTTTGATATTTCTTTGAAAATTCATAGCAAATGAATTTTTAAAAAACTTTTAATGTCTCCATTGGTGACTGCATGGTTTGAGTTCTTTTAATTATTTTGATAGCATTTTCTATTTATTTTCATGTGGTAAGAGGTCAGTGTGGGCCGTTTCCTGGAATGTCGCTTTTCTCTCAGAATGCTATAAAAATAAGCTTTCTTCCTATCAGTTGGGTCCTTTGAGTGGACATAACATAACAGGCTGGCTGGAGGTTTCTGGGAATTGAAGTCTACATAGCTGCCAAGTCTGATTTAGACCACAATCCTATATCCAGTTATCTAAGTAGAAATTATACAAGCCTTTAAGTTGCTGAGACAAAGTTTTAAACTCAGTTACTTACCGTATACAATGCTCTGCCTTTCTATACAACATTTGGTGCTTAATTTCCATCAACATAATCTGGCAGAGACACCCTAACACATGTCCATTATATGAGCTTCCTTATTTCTATGCTTAGAATAGAATAGAATAGAATAGAATAGAATAGAATAGAATAGAATAGAATAGAATAGAATAGAATAGAATAGAATAGAATAGAATAGAATAGAATAACAGAGTTGGAAGGGACCTTGGAGGTCTTCTAGTCCAACCCCCTGCTTAAGCAGGAAGCCCTATACCATTCCAGACAAATGGCTTTCTAGTCTCTTCTTGAAAACCTCCAGTGATGGAGCACCCACAACTTCTGGAGACAAGCCATTCTACTGATTGTTCATCTCTGGGGCCAGCCAGAGGTGGTATTTGCCGGTTCTCCGAACTACTCAAAATTTCCGCTACTGGTTCTCCGAACTACTCAAAATGTCCGCTACCGGTTCTCCAGAACCTGTCAGAACCTGCTGGATTTCACCCCTGGTTTAATGGGATTAATCTCAAGTACATGTATGTTATTGCCTCACTAAACCATTTACCTGGGAGTACAGTATATTGTACTTCCAAAGAAACAGAACAGAAAAACAGAGTTGGAAGGGACCTTGGAGGTCTTCTAGTCCAACCCTTGCTCAAGCTGGAAACCCTATATCATTTCAGACAAGTGGCTGTCCAGTCTCTTCTTAAAAACTTCCAGTATTGGAGCATTCACAACTTCTAGAGGGAAGTTGTTCCATTGATTAATTGTTCTAACTGTCAGGAATTTTCTTCTCAGTTCTAGGTTGCTTCTCTCCTTGATTAGTTTCCATCCATTGCTTCTTGTCCTGCCTTCAGGTGCTTTGGATAATAGCTTGACTGATTTGGGGCACTGATATTGGAATACTGGCTATCATGTCACCCCTAGTCCTTCTTTTCATGCTGTTTCTCCATTGACGTGGATTTTCCAAAAGTTATTAAACTACATCTGTTCAGTTTATTCTAATGTTTCTAAATGTTGGCTCAGAGTTAATAAAGTTATATTGATGGGGTTCTGGTTTATTATTGTTTTATACCATCTTTCCTTAGTGATGTTTGCTTTGCATTTAAATAAATAAATATTGACCCCATTACCAGTGTTTCCTCTCATATGCAAATTGGTTTCAGATTAGTGTTCCTATATGATTTGTGACCTCAGTTATTTAGAATGGCAGAAATGTAAGATCAGGGATAGGGTTAAAGGAATCCCCTTAATGCCATCCACCTTCCCAGGAAATATAAAGCAATGTGTATTAAGTAAAAGGAGTTAATATATTTAGTATAGATAGGAGACCCTGCAGATTTTACTCTGCTAGTTGTTGCTGACTCTAGGGGTTGCTGCTCATCTCCGTTTCCGAGACGCCTCTCCTTCTTCACCATCCCTGCAGGACGGTTCCGGTCCGAAGACCCCCCCAACAACGGTTTGTCAGCCTGGCTTTTCACAGAGCTCATCAGAGCCCGCTATTTCCAGACTGTCTCACCGCGACGCTTCCGGTAGAATCTCCTGAACTGCTAGGTTGACAGGAGCTGAGGCAGGCAACTGGAGCTCACCCCGTCACGTGGCGCTCGGGGTCTCAAACCTAGGCTGCCAGCTTTCCAGCCGACAAGCTCAGTGTCTTAATCACTGAGCCACTGCGCCCCCCCTTTAGATTAGATATTTTTACTTTTATTTTGATTCCATGTTTACAACTAATACCTCTCAGTAGAAACCTGTAACTTAAAGTAATACCAAATGACATACAGGTTTAGCTCAAGAGGGCCATTGTAACTTTGAATAGCTACTAATCTAATTGTTTTAAGTCAAGGACTATCTGTACAGATAATCCTCGACTTATGACTACAATTGAGCCCAGAATTTCTGTTGCTAAGTGAGACATTTGTTAAATGAGTTTTGCCCCATTTTACAACTTTTTTTGCCACATTCGCTAAGTGAATCATTGCAGTTGTTAAGTTAGTAACACGGTTGTTAAGTGAATCTGGATTCCCCGTTGACTTTGCTTGTCAGAAGGTCACAAAAGGGGAATCACGTGACCCCGGGGACATTGTGACTGTCATAAATATGAGTCGGTTGCCAAGCACCTGAATTTTAATCACGTGACCAAGGGGATGCTACAAAGGTTGTGAAAGTGTGAAAAACTGTCAGAAGTCACTTTTTTCAACGCTGTTTGAAGTTACTTGAAAACACTGAACAGAAGTCACTGTTTTCAACGCTGTTGAAAAAACGGTCACTAAATGAACTGTTGTAAGTCGGGGACTACCTGTATACTCGTATGTCAGCCATCAACTCCTACAGAAATGTTTTGGAGCCATGAGAAACTATGCAGAAGTTTAAGGCAGCATTTTGTTTTTAAAGAAAAAGAACAATATTTATAATAGCTTGGTTCCAAAACGCATAAGCAGAGTTAAGCAATGAAGATATTTCATTTTCTTGTTTTCACTTGTATTCTGCATTTTTTGGGGAAAAAGTGTTTTGAGGGACTGGAATAGTAGATGTGGAGGCAGAATTAATTAAAGTGAAAGGGAGGCATGATTAAAACAGGAGAAGGTGTTTTGTATAAAATATGTTTTCTACCCATGTAGGAGTCTTTCAACTAAACTTAGGTCTATTTTGAGAAAGCTGATTATTAACATACAATTTCATATAGATCCATTCAGAAGTAAATTGAGTTTCAGAATTCAAACCCTAGGAATATTTCACATCACAATCTTAATTGTGTTCTGATAATTTTGCATGAAACGAGGAGAAATGAATTATTCTCTACATTTAAAAATATGGATTATTTCGCTGTATGTTGAGTAACAAAGCAAGTCTTGCTTAAAGGGTCCTTTCGGTGTTTTAATATGAACCCAAATTACTTTAATCTGTTCTTTCGAAAGAAAAAAAATTATAATAAATCCTCTCCATTGAAAAAATGCCTTGGCAAAGAAAAAGAAAGCATGGCACAAGGTATAATTAAATAAGTTAAGGTTTTGAGCTGTGATACAGGGCTCTGACTTAACCAGATCTATCGCAATGTGGTTTATTTGTGTCTTACTGATATAGCACGACCATCTACCAGTCCTGTCAAAAATAAAGCTTGCACTATCTTAGAAATGCAATTGGCCTCCTGCATCAAAGGCAAATGAATTGTCTTATGCCAGAGATATGATAAGCAACGTCTTAACCAGATAGCTGGTAATGGTTTCACTTGCTAATCAGAAAGATAATTGTTACACAGTTCTTTTAAGAAAGAAGACAGCTGCAATAGCTGTAGGAAATGTAAGCAGCATAACAATGAAGGGCAGCACCTGGCTTCCCCAATCTACCCTACGATTGTTCCACCAGCATTATTTCTGCCCCCACACCCACACACCCACCCCCGAAAATTACAGAAAGATGCTTTTAATAGGATCGTCGTGGCTCACCACTTCTATCCTTGAATGCTTTCATTTACAGCTGCTTGGAAGTATTTCATTTTCAGACGCCTGTTGTCGTACATTGTGAGCTGGATTTTAGACAGCGTTTAAGTACAGAGAATCAAGGTCACGTGAAGTGTTAATACCACTTTATAATGCCTTGGTAAGGCCACACTTGGAATACGGCATCCAGTTTTGGTCGCCACGATGTAAAAAAAGATGTTGAGACTCTAGAAAGAGTGCAGAGAAGAGCAACAAAGATGATTAGGGGACTGGAGGCTAAAAGATATGAAGAACGGTTGCTGGAACTGGGTATGTCTAATAAAAAGAAGGACCAGGGGTGACATGATAGCAGTGTTCCAATATCTCAGGGGTTGCCACAAAAAAGAGGGAGTCAAGCTATTCTCCAAAGCACCTGAGGGTAGAACAAGAAGCAATGGGTGGAAACCAATCAAGGAGAGAAGCAACTTAGAACTAAGGAGAAATTTCCTGACAGGTAGAACAATTAATCGGTGGAACAACTTGCCTCCAGAAGTTGTGAATGCTCCAACACTGGAAGTTTTTAAGAAGAGATTGGACAACCATTTGTCTGAAATGATACAGGGTTTCCTGCCTGAGCAGGGGGTTGGACTAGAAGACCTCCAAGGTCCTTTCCAACTCTGTTATTCTATATTCTGTATTCTATTCATTGAGTATACACCATGAAATCTTCATCCTCCATCCACCCCAAGTTTAGCTCTACTACTTGCTGCTCCTGACATCCTTTAAACGGTGACTCTCTGAGAAGTTGTCAGAAGATCTGTAGGTGGGTGGGTGGTGAGCAGTGGGTTGGTTTTATTTTGCTTCTTAATTGTGACTGTACGGTGGAGCTTCCTGTCTTCTTACCCTCTTGAATATAAGCTCAAGTGCGTAACTGAAAGAGTAGAGACATGCAAATCAATTTATTTGACCACTTGTAAAAGCTTCACTTATATAGGAAGTGTCTAATTAACTAGCACTGATGATGTTATCTAGTTAGGTAAATGAAATGTCTGCAAGAAAATCACCAAGCTCAGAGAGCATCAAGGACCCCCACGGTTCAACCCTGAGCTACAAATATTCTCCTTTATTAGTGTCTAATCATAATAGGGTATAAAGTATTAGTGTGCATCTGTGGCAGGCAAATTAATGAATGAGATGTCCAAGATCCACCACTTTTGAATAAACAGAGAGCAAAACCCGCTCCCTTCTAGCACTGATGACGTTACCTAGTAGGGTATTGAAACGCCTGCAAGGAAACAACCCAGCTCAGAGAGCACCAAGGACCCCACAATTCAATCCTGAACCAGAAATATTCTCTTTTGTGTGTGCTGAGATTTAACAAGTTCAAATCTGCTGTGGAAAGCTTTTGCAAACGAACAATTCTAGCTTCTTTTTGCTAAGAAAGATCATTTTCCGAAGATAATTTAAGGCAGGGGTCCTCAAACTATGGCCCACGGGGCTGGATATGGCCCGCTGAAGCCATTAATCCAGCCCGTGCGTGACCACGAGGCTGCCTCGCCCACATTGCCCCACCTACCCACCGGCCCCCACCCGCCTTCGGGAGGCCAAGGAGGCCAAAAACGGGATATGCGGAGGCCTCAGGAGGCCAAAAACAGGCTCGTTTTTGGCCTCCCCAGCCTCCAGAGAGAGAGAGGGAGGGACACACACACACACACACACACACACACAAACAGAAGTCCCTCACAACCCCCCCAAGGCAGCTACATCCCTTCACTAACCTGCTTTCCACCCCCAGGAGCATAACAAATTAAAGTTTAATTTGTGTGTATTGTTTAATTTATTTTTTAAAAAATAGTTTTTATTGAGTTTATATACATCTAAAAACAACACAACAGATTAAACAAATAAAGAAATAATTTATCTTACGGTGCTAATATCGAAAGTATATGTTAAACTTATATGCTTTATATATTACACAAATAATATTCATATTTCTATAGTTTCTCTTCAATATTATACTTCATATTTGCTCATCCGACTTATTAATAATAAAATCCTATGTATATATTCCTATAGTTATTAGTAAAAAATAAATATTTTAAGCACTATATATAGACCTTTTCTATATATAGAAAACTATATATAGTGACTATTTATTGTGTGTATTGTTTAATGGACTGATAAATTGCCCACGCCCACCCAGTCACATGACCACCTGGCCACGCCCACCCAGCCGATCTGGGCCCCCAACAGTCTGAGGGACCGTGAATTGACCCCCTGTTCAAAAAGTTTGAGGACCCCTGATTTAAGCTCTTATATTTATAAGTGACTGTTGTTGTTCCACTGTATTAATTTTCCACATTTCTTAGTGTTCGATGCTGTAAATTCAGAAGAAATATAGGAAGGGGAAGATGGTTCAGAGCCTGAAATTGACTGTTGGGCAGACTTCAAGCTCTCAAGTAGAGAGAAGTCTTCTCCATCTGTTGCCTTATATTTTAAAGATGCTGGAGATGGAAATTGATGTGCAGGTAGTCCTTGACTGACCGCAGTTCATTTAGTGACCGTTTGAAGTAACAACGGCACTGAAAACAGTGACTTATGACTGTTTTTCACACTTATGACCGTTGCAACATCCCCACTGTTATCAAATTCACATGGATCAAAAATTCAGACACTTGGCAACTGACTCGTCTTTATGACGGTTGCAGCGTCCCGGGGTCATGTGATCCCCTTTTGCGAACTTCTGACAAGCAAAGTCAATGGGGAAGCCAGATTCACTTAACAACCATGTTACTAACTTAACAACTTGCAGGGATTCACTTAACAGCTGTCGCAAAAAACAACTGTCTCGCTTAGCAACAGAAATTTTGGGCTCAGTTGTGGTCGTAAGTTGAAGGGCTACCTGTATTTTGGCTGTAATAAGTCAATCAAATTGACCTCTGATGAATGGATTTATTAGCTGCTTTCCTTTATGCCAAAGAAATAAAAGTTCCTTTTCTGAACAGTTTTTTTTTTAGCAAGATTTGAGCTGTTGGGAGGATCCTACGGAATTCTGGCTCCTAATTAAGATTGGAGGAACTCCAAAGGCACATTAATTATTAGTTGTAACTGGATTATAAACCTGGCTTGCTTAAGAGTAAGAAATAAACTCTCATTTGGATCTCACTCATGATTCCTGGTTAATGTTACCCACTAGTTTGAACATCAAGGGGGAAAAAATAGTCATTCAGATGTCAACTGATATCCCTGCTGCAAATTATGGAATTAGTGAATGATGCTGAAGGAAAACTTGTATAAAAGAAAACTGCTCAGAAGCAGAGAATGTGAGAAATCATTAGCCAGATACATCATAAATAGACTTTTTGAAGGTCAGGTAGTTAAAAAAAAGCACTCTTTGTGAGAGTTCCTCTCACTCATAATTTCAAACAGCCAGTTTTATTAATTAGTGGTACTTATTTTCTGATATGACTCAAGAAAGGTGTCTAATGGCCCACCTTGATGGAATCATATAATTATAGACCTCAAAGTAATATATTTACAAAGCCAGTCTGTACCATCAAGGTGGTACTTTAATGTAGAATTAATAATCTTGAGGAAAGTTTGAGATCTTGGCAGCTTTTGATACATCCATGGTATCCTGAATCTTCTTCATAAATTTGGAATGTAATATATACGGCAATCCAATTTTTTATGTGTTGGGTATTTGGAGGATAGAACATAGAATATAGAGGCATAAGGCTGGAAGGACCTTGAAGGTCTTCTAGTCAAACCCCTGCTCAATGCAGAAGACCTTATAACATCCCAGTGAAATGATGTACATTATTTACATGGCTGTCCAGTCTATTTTTGAAAACTTCCAGTGATGGAGCACCCACAACTCCAGGAGGCAAGCTATTCCATTGATCAATTGCTTTCAGAGTCAGAAAATTTCTCCTTACTTCTAGACTGTATCTCTCTTGGATGAGCTTCCACCCATTACTTCTTGACCTGCTTTCTGGTGCTTTGGAGACTAAGTTAATTAACAGTGTTCTGATATCTCAGGGGTTGCCATAAGGAAGAGGGAGTCAAGCCATTCTCCAAAGCACAAGAGGGCAGGACAAGAAGCAATGGATGGAAACTAATCAAGGAGAGAAGCAAGCTAGAACTAAGAAGAAATTTCCTGACAGTTAGAACAATTAATCAGTGGAACAACTTGCCTCCAGAAGTTGTGAATGCTCCAACACTGGAAGTTTTTAAGAAGAGATTGGACAACCATTTGTCTGAAATGGTATAGGGTTTCCTGCCTGAGCAGGGGGTTGGACTAGAAGACCTCCAAGGTCCCTTCCAATTCTGTTATTCTATTCTATTCTATCTCCTCTTATCTGTGACAGCTCCTCAAATACTGGAAGACAGTTATGTCCCCCAAATCCTTACGTTGGATAAGCTAGACATACCTAAGTGTCTCAAGTTCATCATATGATTTAGCCTCCAGATCCTTTATTATCTTTGTTGTTCTTCTCTGCACATTCCAGGATCTTAACAACTTTTTTGGATTATGGTGATCAGAGCTGGATTTAGTATTCCAAGTATGGTCTCACTATTGTGGTACAAATGGTACTATCACTTCTTGTGATTTTGATGCTCTCTCCCTCTGTTGATGAATCTCTGGTTTTGTCAGCAGCCATCACATGCTCTGAGGTTAGTTGGGATCATTTCTTCACTGAATTTTTCTTAGAAGATTAAGACCTATTTTTATAACATGTTTCCTGGGTCACTGGGTGTTAGCCTGTTACCGGAACATCAAAGGGCCAATTGACAGATTCAGCTAACATCAAAAGTTTAATTCAAACTAACTCAAAAGTAGAATTCATATTCAAATCTTATTAAATGCTATTAGAAAGCCCTTTTTATAGTTTCTGATGAAAGTACTAAGAAGTGAAAGCTTCATTTTAACAGACATTTTGGTCTCCTAAATATTATCCGTTCTAAATCTAATAACTCTTCAAAATCTGTTCACGATAAAAGCTCAGAATAATTTTATAAAAGAAATACGCTAAAATTTAATAAATCCACTCTGCTGAAGACATACTGTCATGAAATATTTAGCCTTTAAAAATGCAGGATCTGATTAATTCAGTATTTTTAAGCAGCTTATGAAATTTTAATATCTATATTTTTCCTAATTGTGTAAGTTGTAAACTGAATGTTGTGCTGCAAAACGCCAAGGCGTTTTATTTTTACTTTCACATTCTATTCAATTAATCATGCCTTTTGTTCGTTGCTTATACTTGTGCCTGAATCTTCATTTTATTGTTCATTGCATCATGAAACCAAAATGGAATTAATTATTAAAGATGCTCCTTGGAATACTACTTACTGTAACTCTGCGCAGTTCCACTGAAAGTCTGTTTAAAAATATTAATTACTTTGACATACTTTTAATGGAGCGCTACTGGTGTGTATAATATAAAACACTAGCTGATAACCTGGTGTTGCCCGGGTATTTATTTATCCCAATCCTGTATTGGGGGAAAAGAAGCACAGACGTCGAAGCCTTTGTCTGACAGGGAGCCTTGAGAGGGGCCTTTCTTCCCCCTACTCCCATGCCCATCATCCCTGCCCTCTCCCTTCCCCCTCCCATGTGCGCCTCTTTCCCTCCTTTCCCCCTCCCATGCGCTCCTCTTTCCCTCCCTGCGAAGGAAGTGACATCACAAACAATTGCCGCGCTAGGACGCCGCACTCGCTCTCCTTAACGGCCCAGGCGTTCGAGTGTTATGCTGGAACACACAGACACAGAGACACCGAGGGGTACTAGGAGTGTCTTAGGGCCCCCCCCCCAGTATTTGTTTTCAAAGGGTAAGTCATCTGTGTACCAAGTTTGGTTGAAATTGCTCGAGGCGTTCCAGAGTTATGCTGGAACATACACACATACACACACATCCATTTTTATATATATTGATGTTTGTGATACCAGCTTTCATTTAGACAGTCAATTTATTGATATATTCGCATTCACCAATTAAGCTGCAGTTCTGTATTCATCTAAATATGAATGCTTCTTCCCAATCATAGCGGGACTGTAGACACGAACAGAAAATATTTAGTATCTTCTCCTAGGTGGAACGGAAGGCATAGTCCTCAGCCATTCTGTTTTATCCTCAGGATGTCTCATGGGAACCCAGGCTGAGAACTGGTGACTGGTTTATATTAGTAGGGGCTGCATGAATATTCTCCCATGTATGCATCCTAAGAAAGGTTAAGCATACTAATCTTTAATCATATTGCTATTTTAGTTGCCTGGTTGATAAAAGAGACACATAGAATATTCTAAAAAAAAACCAAAAAGCCATAGTTATCTGCAAGGTTTTAATGACTGAGCCCTCAAAAAAAAAATACCTTGTGTAATAAAGGAGAATATGTATAGCTCAGAATTGAGTTTAGGGTTCCTTGGTGCTCCCTGAGCTTGGTTGTTTTCTTGCAGATGTTTCGTGACCCAACTAGATAGCCATAGCAATAGCACTTAGACTTATATACTGCTTTACAGTGCTTTGCAGCCCTCTCTAAGCAGCTTACAGAGTCAGCATATTGTCCCCAACAATTTGGGTCCTCATTTTACCCGCCTCGGAAGGATGGAAGGCTGAGTCAACCTCGAGCCTGGTGTAATTCGAATTGCCGAATTGCAGGCAGCCGGCAGTCAGCAGAAGTAGCCTGCAGTACTGCACTTTAACCACTGCGCCACTGCGGCTCAATAACATCACCCAGGGCACTGGGGACGTATAGTTTGGGTAACGAAACATCTGCAAGAAAACCACAAAACTCAGAGAGCACCCCTCAAAGTCTTGACTGGTGAAATTAATACGCAGGGAGAGAAAAGCTGAGAGATTTTGGAGTGGAAAAGATGAACTCAAATGTTGGTCTTAAGATATGGCTGTACAAAGTCCTTTGGATTCAGAGGGAAAACAGCACCCCAAAATTCTTCAGAGAATGCATGAAGCATGTGTCCAGTAGTTCCTTAAACCAAAGATACCTTTTCCTTAGAATCTCATAGTAGATGCAGAAGGAAAATATGAATCTGCTTTATGGAGTTGCTAACCTTTTATGGAGGTTTCAAAGCACACTTTGGATGTGAATGGGACAAGATGGGACATTATGTTCATAGCTGCCATTTTTAACATACAATGCATAGAGTTTTGGTATATATGTTATAGGATCTCCTGCTTGAGCAGAAGATTGGACTAGAAGACCTCCAAGGTCCCTTCCAACTCTGTTATTCTGTATTCTGTATCTCCTGAAAACACCCCTGCGATGATTGCTGTGTTTTGCTGCCTATACTTCAGGTAGTCCTCACTTAACAACCTTAATTGGGACCAGAAACTCCATCACCGAGTGACATGGTCATTATGCGAGGATGACACATGGCCGTGACAAGCTACAAAGACATTGCCAGCATTTTGTTTTGCAGCAGTTGTTAAGGAGATTCATGCAACTTGTTAAACGAGGATCATGTGACCACATCTTTCGACTTCCTACCAGCTTCCCCAGTGACTTTAACGTGTCAGAAACCAACAGGAAAGTCCATGAATGGCAAACACATGACCAGGGGGCCAGAGGTGGGTTCCTGCTGGTTTGGACCGGTTCTTTAGAACTGATAGCGGGAATTCCCCCCATTCGCTGAACCGGCAGCGATGGCCGGCTGGACACGCCCCCGAACTGGCTCTCTAGGCGGTGCCATCTTGTTTTTTCATGCGCAGAAGCTGGGTTGTTTAGCACTGTGCAGGCGCGTGCCCGCACGGCGCATGAGAAAGTGAACCAGCAGCGAGGTAAGCCAGAACCCACCCCTGCAGGAGACGCCGTGATAGTCAGAAATGTGGGACAGTCGCCAAAACTTTGATCATGTGACCATGTGGACACTGGGATGGTACTACGTGCTAATACTGGCTATAAGTTCCAGTAGTTCAGCACAAGCTTTCAAATGGTCATTGAACGAATGGTTGTTAAATGAGGACTGCCCTGTATTCTTTCCCCTTAGAATCTGGAGTACTGCACTCAATAATATTCATGGACTGTGTCTTTTTAGTAAGTTGCAGATTTGAACGCAGTTTTTAAATTGATATTGGACCTGCTGTTATTTTGATAATAGAGTATGATTATTCAGACAACTTTAAATCAGGACTCTTCCCTGGTAAATGTGCATAATTTTTAGCTAATTAAATAAACAAGGCATTTCTAACACATTGTAGGGCCTTTTTGAGAAGCAAGATTTCATCTTGGGGTATTTTGTGAGTAAGTTTGTAAAAGCTGAAGGCTAATCTTCCTGGATTTTTGGTTTCACCAAACCATTATTTACCCTTGATATAAAAAAAAACCCCATTATTTTTTATCCTTGCTTCTTTTTTTAATGCTAATTTTTATAGAAGTTTAAAATTACAGGGATAAAAAAACTTAATACAAGCTAAGGGGAATATAAGGATGAAAAAATGTAGAAAATGTAAAAAGGGGAATAATGGGCGGGGAAAGGAGAAATATATAAAAAAGAAAAAAATATATAGAAAGAAATAACTTTCCTTCATTGAGAGAAGTATAAACATTTTCAAAAACCTAATGTATTTTCTAATATTTCAGCCGAAACTTTCTTCATCCTGTATCTCATCTTTTATCAACTGACAAAAAATAAAACCTCATCTTTTAAACTGTAATCAGCAAAAATCCATTAAGAGCTACCAGAATTAACAATATAAATATTTTAACTTTAAACAAATGAATTTGATAATTCTTTCTTTTACGAAATACCTTGTGATTTTCTTTGAAATTCTTCTTTCCATGTTTAGTTTTAAGAGTCTCCTTTACTCCTTTAGGTAATGTCCCAAAACCTGATTTCCCCCCCCCCTCTCCTCTCC
>QLTV01003131.1:733607-747555 GCA_003457575.1 Thermophis baileyi | reverse complement strand
TCTCTCTCTCTCTCTCTCTCTCTCTCTCTCTCTCTCTCTCTCTCTCTCTCTCTCTCTCTCTCTCTCTCTCTCTCGTGTTTTATGACAGCTGAAAGTGCTTTGTGGGCCATAAACCACCTATTGTGAGGCTATTGTGACTGGGAAAGGTCATTAAATGACCAGTCATAAGTCAAGGACTATATGGCCGCTCCAAATCATTGCAATTATATATGGTTCATATGCTGTATATAACACATCCAGAATCATCAGCAAACTGTAAGGTATTAAGAGGTAATGTTGGATGCTATGGTGATAACAGGGTTGCTTTGGGTAATGGGCCTGGGGTGGACATAGATCAATCCAAAATCAATCAACATTTCAAATAGTACATTTTGCCAGAGGTCAACTAAGGATGCAGCATGGCAACTTTTAAAAAGAATAAACTAAGGGAAATCAATTGCTAGGCCGACATTGATCTACAATAATAATCCACAAGTGTGCATATTATATAGTATCATGAAAGACAAGGAATTGAACAGGAACAAAGAAGACACTGCTTGCTCATCTCATGTGTATTTAAAGGATATTTCTGAGCAGCAATTGACGCTGGTTTTATTTTCTAAGAATGCCTATTTGTGATCCAGAAGCATTTTTGGAAATAAAGAAAACGCTTGACATTTTCCCCGTGCTTTTCGGCGGTGATGGCTTCCCGTGATGTTATTTTTAATTTTACACATCCTTGCAAATAAAATCAGGTGGAACTTGACTCCCCCAAGGAGAGCCTGGGAACTTCTCTGGAAATCTGGAGCATTGAAATCCCCACATCTGGAGGGTGCCAAAATTAGGGGAAATGTTGAAAAAGGTCCATAGGTCGTAGCATGTGAAGCGTGAAATGAAATTCATGTAGCCACCAAGAACTGCATCTGAGTAGAATGGAAAAATCATGTTTACATTTTTTTTAAAAAAGGAATATTTTCTACTATAGTATAGGTAGTCCTCGACTTACGACCACAATTGAGCCCCAAATTTCTGCTGCTGAAGTGAGACAGTTGTTAAGCGAGTTTTGCCCCATTCTATGACCTTCCTTGCCACAGTTGTTAAGTGAAACACTGCAGTGGTTAAGTTAGTCACACGGTTATCAAGTGAATCTGGCTTCCCCATTGACTTTGCTCGTCAGAAGGTCGCAAAAGGGGATCACGTGACCCCGGGACACGGCAACCGTCATAAATATGAACCAGTTGCCAGGCGTCCGAATTTTAATCACGTGACCGTGGGGATGCTGTAACGGTTGTTAGTGTGAAAAACGGCCATAAGTCACTTTTTTCACTTTGAACAGTCACTCAATCAGGGGTGGGTTCCTACTTACCTCGCTGCCGGTTCACTCCCTCCCGTGCCTCGTGTGCGTGCCTCGTGGGCGCGCGCGTGCCTCGTGGGCGCACGCATGCGCAGTAGGAAAAAATTCCCAAAAAATCTCCCCAAAATCAAAAAAAGCTGAAAAAAAGATGGCGACCGCATGCACAGTGCCGGAAGTCGGCTTCTGTGCATGCTCAGAAGGGGGGGGGGATTAAAAAAAAATTTTTTTTTAAATCGAAAAAAATTTAAAAAAAGATGGCGGCCCCCACGGACCGGCATCGACCGATCCAGTTCAGTGACGTCATCGTGACATCACCAGTGGGCCGCTACCGGTTTGGGAGAACCGGTCCGAACCAGGAGGAACCCACTCCTGCACCCAATGAACTGTTGTAATTCGAGGATTACCTGTACGACTATTGAACTGTTGTGAAGGTATGTGTGTGTTTGGGTGTTCCTTGTAGCTGCATTTGTCTGGACAGAGGCCGCTGTGCTTTTTTCTACATCTTCTACCGAGAAAGAGCTGCCGTTACTTGCAGCATTTAGATCAGGGATGTCAAACTCGATTTCATTGAGGGCCGCATCAGGGTTGTGTTTGACCTTGGGGGGCCGGGGTGGGTGTGGTTAGGGTGGGCGTGGCCAGCTCGACGTCACTCGTGTTGGGGGCAACTGTGGTGGCCCGAGTGTTCTGCGAGCAAAAACGGGCTCCCGAGCTCCGTTTTTGGCTGTGACTGCCTCTTGCAACCCTCTGCCAGCGAAAACGGAGCTCGGGAGGGCCGCGTGCAGCCCTCCCGAGCTCCGTTTTCGCTGGCAGAAGCACCGCGGGCTGATCCTTCGCTGTTTCGAGGGCGGCCCCGTGGGCCAGATCTAAGCACCCCACGGGCCTTGAGTTTGACACCCCTGATTTAGATAAAGTTTAGACTGTGCCACGGCACATTTTTTATTTTTATTTTTTATTTTTTTTATTTTTGTCAAGCATATATAAGATTACAGTAAAAGTATAAACATGTATACATGAGATGGTTATGAGTACATGGCATTTTCAATACCCTTTCTCTATAAATGATTGAAATGGCTCCACTTCCCTCGTTTACTTTGCGACAAACCAAATGGGCTTTAGGACCCTCCGTTCCCACCAGGGACCCATGCCAGAAACCAAACAGATGGTCAAGTGGGGAAAAAAAATGACCCTGGCCTTTCTCATTACAACAGTTGGGGAAAATTTTAATAGGTTCCCCCATTTGCCTGGTGCTGTATCTAATACGCTTTGAACTGCCACTTTTCAGTTACAAGTCAACAACCTCCATGTATATTTTAATAGGGATTATTATCAAACACAATTTACCCAGAAGTTGTACCAGTTCTCTACTGCTAATTAAACCAAGTTTAAATAATCACAGAGTTCTGGAATAATTGGAAAGAAATCCTGTTCTTTTGCCAGTGCATAATTACTAATTAACAGGAGATAAAATATCTGCCTCGCGTCATAGCTGGAAGAATCTGTTAACAGTTAATTAAATTGCGAATAGGGTCCAAAGTGACGTGGGTCAGCAACATTCAGATTTTCAGTTTCACTTGGTAAATTCCCCCACTACAATCAACTTTCTGAAGCAGTTATAAAGATCCCGAGAGTGAAAATGGTAAAGTTAATGGCTTTGCTAAGTTTGGTTTAATATACTTATGATTAAAAAAAATCCTTTGAAGTATATAAACGTTCATTGCCCTGGAATCTATGAATAATATTTTAGAATGAGACTGTTAGTGATCGAGTTGAATATTTTTCCAACCTAACAACTTCCAGATGTATTGACTTCAACTCCCAGAATTCCCCATTGATGAGAATTCTGGGAATTGAAGGCAACATATAAAAAAGTTACCTAAATTAGGAAAACATTGATCTGTTAGTAATTAGTATTTTTCCACCTTGGCAGCTTGAAGTGCACACATCTTAACTAGCAAGTTTCAGAAACACTGTATTATTAGATAGTATCAATAAATACTTCTAATTTACACTTCTAATGTCATAATAGCTACAAATTTGTTTATTTACACAATCTATCACCTCAAGTCTTTGGGACTTTCTGCAGTTTTCAGGAATTAAGGTAACAGTAAGAATGAAAATTCATTTAAAAACTCCATTAGAAATACAAGTGATAATAACATTATCAGTAGTCCTTAACTTACGACCACAATTGTAATTACCGTATATACAAATTATAATTATATATAAACAATTAACAATAGTTACATATAAACAATTATGTATAAATGAATGTATCTGTCTGTCTATCTGTCTATCTATTATACACACACTCACATACATACATACACACATTTATATATATTCTTATATGTATATAGGAATCCATATTATTTAGATAAGATTTAGATAAGATTTATCAATATAATTATTAAAATGAAAATCAAATTCTTCACCTAATAAACTGAAGTTTTATTTATCCCAAGCGAGACCATCTTTTCCCAAGAACTTTAGGAAGGCCTACAAAGTTTTCTCTTTATAATTAGCATTCTGTGGGGAGGTTCATTATTCTGAGAGACTGTAACTTGGCTTACGATAATGAGTGATCCTAATTTACTGAACAAGCTCCTGGTTCCTATTTTTCTAATGCCAATTGCAACATTTTGTTTTTTTTTGTCCCGTAGCGGCTGAAGTGATCCAGATAGATATTACTTTCTTTGAGTTATGGTTTGTATTTATAGTATCAACATATTTTAGTAATATGATGCTCAGTGTGCAACAGATTTCCCCCCCACCCCAAAAAATATTACATTCTATGCAACCGAAAAACTTTTAACTGCTCTCAAACTCAATCAATCAATTAAGAAATAAATAAAATTATACTGCAGTTTACCCTCCAGAGTCATGAGGTTGAGATGTGTGGCCATATCAATCTAAATAAATAAATTAACACCCCTTTTAAAAGCAAGAGAACTTGGAAACTGAAGTTGATGTGGAATCCAGTGGTAGGTAAGACCTGTTGTATTTCTTTAACATTGATTTGGCAAGAGCTGTTTGCAGATAGCAGGTAGGTTTAGGTCATGGAAAGAATTCATGGAGAGAAAAATACAAAAGTTAGAAGTATAACTTTTAGGAGAAAATATTGTTGCCAGTGTAAAAGAAGGAATAAAAATTAGTTGAGTTAAGAGGTCCTTAGTGCTCTCTGAGCTTAGCTGTTTTCTTGTAGATGTTTCATTACCCAACTAGGTAACATCATCAGTGCTACAAGGGAGGGAGGTTTGCTCTCCGTTTATATACAACTTGATTTGCTCTGTCCATGTTGGCGAAAGTGTTCTTGATGGTTCCTTGATCAGGCTGTTGTTTGCTGAATTGGTAATTCCTTGATCGGGGTATTGTTTACTGCTTGGTGTTAATCTCTGTTTTTCTAGGGGTTGATTGCTGGTCAGGAGGTGTTGTGATTTTTATTTTTATTTTGCTTTTTGATTGTCTCTTTAGAGTGGTAGGTAGACATTGTTGGTCTCCATGTGTCTGTTGATGGCTGATTTATCTGAGTGCCAGGATTCCAGGAATTCTCTAGCATTGGGCTTGGCTTGGTCTAGGACAGGGGTGTCAAACTCGATTTCATTGAGGGCCGTATCAGGGTTGTGTTTGACCTTGGGGGGCCGTGGCCGGGGTGGGTGTGGCCAGCTCAATGTCACTAGTGTGTGTTGACCCGAGCGCTCTGCCAGCGAAAACGGGCTCCCGAGCTCCGTTTTCGAATGCAACGGCTTCCTGCAACCCTCTGCCAACCCTCTGCCAGTGAAAACGGTGCTCCCTAGCTCCGTTTTCTCTGGCAGAGGCACTGCGGGCCGGTCCTTCGCTGTTTCCAGGGTGGCCCCACGGGCCAGATTTAAGCACCCCGTGGGCCAGATCCGGCCCCCGAGCCTTGGGTTTGACACCCCTGCTCTATTGGGATCGTAAGGGAGATTGAAGGAGATGTTTAAAAAGAGAATGTGACATTCTCTCATTCACTGCAATGACAGGTTTAGAACTTGCCTAAGTGTTTTTATACCTAAATACGATATCTGCATGTCTAGGAGCAGATAAATATAAGATTAGACATGTCATTGATGCTACAGAATGGGGCATTCTAGATTCAGCCTGTTGTAGAGCTAGCTGTAAGAGCTTCATATGTAGATGCCAATGCTCCTAATTGCTACTTTTGGACTGAAGAATAAGCTAGAATATTGAGGGTTTTGCAAAAGAACTGTACACCGGTTCACAAAGGCTATTCATTTACAATTGGCTTGTCCTATTAGCATGAAAGTGCACACTAGAAATGGTTTTTGTAATAATATACTGACCACAGATCCTACAGAATTTATTTACAATATTTATTAATGATATTTGCCCATTGCCTCCAGTCTTGAGACTCTGGGTACAGCGGTACAGCAAAGCAGAAGAATAAAATAATAAAATTAAACAGAACAACTGAAGCTGGTGGTATAGACAAAACAACTAGTGGCATTGGAATGCTTACAGTCAATTAGGGTAGAATGCACGGTGGAACAAAAGCGTTTTCACTGCCTGTCAAAAAGCCCTTTACAAAGGAATGGCGGTCCTTTGCTTAGGAACTTGTCAAATTTGGGAGCGATAAGGTAGAGTCCCTGATTCAGGGGATGCTAAGTGTGCCATATTCAATTGTAAAAAGGTGCTTTGGAAGACGCAGAGGCATGAACGAAACGTCTCTCTGCGGTGCTTTAAAGCAGCTGTATCTTTCCCTAAGGACTGTGCTTATGTTCACGCTCCTCTGTATTCCAAAACACAATTTGGAATAAAATCTGAATCACTGCAATAGCAATAGCACTTAGACTTATATACCGCTTCACAGTGCTTTACAGTCCTCCCTAAGCGGTTTAGAGTCGATATATTGCCCCCAACAATCTGGGTCCTCATTTTACCCACCTCGGAAGGATGGAAGGCTGAGTCAACCTTGAGCCTGGTCAAGATCGAACTGCTGACAGTGGGCAGAGTCGGTGTGCAATACTGTATTCTAACCACTGCGCCACCAGGAAGGAGAATGAAAAAGGGAATAAGAGAGGGAGGGAGGGAGGGAGGGAGGGAGGAAGGAAGGAAGGAAGGAAGGAAGGAAGGAAGGAAGGAAGGAAGGAAGGAAGGAAGGAAGGAAGGAAGGGGTAGCAATAGCACTTAGACTTATATACCGCTTCACAATACTTCACAGCCCCCTCTAAGCGGTTTACAAAGTCAGCATATTGCCCCCAACAATCTGGGTCCTCATTTTACTGACCTTGGAAGGATGGGATGCTGAGTCCACCTTGAGCCTGGTCAAGATCGAACTGCCGAACTGCTGGCAATTGGCAGCCAGCAGAATTAGCCTGAAATACAGGTAGTCCTCGAATTACAACAGTTCATTTAGTGACCGTTCAAAGTTATATCACTGGAAAAAAAATGACATGATCATTTTTCACACAGTTGCAGCATCCCCTTGGTCACGTGATTTACATTTGGATGCTTGACAACAGACTCACATTTATGACGGTTGCGGGATCACGGAGTCATGTGATCCCCTTTTGCGACCTTCTGACCAACAAAGTTAATGCGGATACCAGATTCACTTAACAACAGAAGTCATAAAATGGGAAAAAACTCACATTAACAATTTTTTCACTTAACAACATAAATTTTGGGCTCAATTGTGGTCGTAAGTTGAGGACTAGCTGTACTGCATTCTAGCCACTGCGCCACCTTGCTAACCCAAGAAACAAACAAATGAGCAGTTTGGCAGTTTGATCCTGACCGGCTCAAGGTTGACTCAGCCTTCCGTCCTTCAGAGGTGGGTAAAATGAGGACCCAGATTGTTGAGGGCAATAGGCTGACTCTGTAAACAGCTTAGAGAGGGCTGTAAAGCACTGTGAAGTGGTATTTAGAGAGGGCTGTAAAACACTGTAAAGCGGTATATAATTCTAAGTGCTATTGCTATTCCCCTTCCTTCCTTCCTTCCTTCCTTCCTTCCTTCCTTCCTTCCTTCCTTCCTTCCTTCCTTCCTTCTTCCCTTTCTTATTCACCTTCTTTGTGGCACAGTGGTTAGAATGCAGTATTGCAGGCTGACTCTGCCAACTGCCAGGAGTTCGATCCTGACCGGCTCAAGGTCGACTCAGCCCTCCATCCTTCCGAGGTGGGTAAAATGAGGACCCAGATTGTTGAGGGCAATAGACTGACTCTGTAAACCGCTTAGAGAGGGCTGTAAAGCACTGTGAAGCAGTATATAAGTCTAAAGTGCAATTGCTAATAGAAGTTTACATTTCACAAGTAATCAGCGTGATAGCAAATTGGTTGCTGTAACTTAACAAAGCAGTTTCTCCCCCCAAATCAGAATTTTGCTTTTTAAAATTTATTCCTGTTCTTTGCCTATCAGTGTATATATCCTGACAAATACCAAACACGTTGTCATATATTTGCTTTGAAGTCATAAGAAGTAACAGCCCCTTTAATGTTTCTTGACTTGCTATCAAAAAATACATAATTATCTTTGCTATGAATCAATAGATACTGACAGCATTAGCTTCTGGATAAACAATATGACTTTTAATGAAACCACATTATATTAAAGCAGACCCTTTGGCCATGAACTAGCATAACAAATATGTCAGCAGAAACATCTAGAAAGCTAGTCTGAGAAAACAAATAAAATTTAATTTAAAACCCGGTATATTCTTTTCGCCACTCATCACATAATATTCCATTAAAAATCATTGCTTTCTACGATGAATGCAGCAATATCCAATATCCACAGGGGGTTCAAAAATAGTCAATAAAAGTCATACCAGTGTGAATTTTGTGGATGTGCTGATATTGCATGTACAGAGGAGCGAGCTTTCAACTGGGCTGCTACGACCACCATACTAGTAGTCCTCATTTAGTGGCCACAAGTGCTTGATCTGTAAGTGACATAGTCACTAAGCAAGCCATGAGTGTGTGTGTGAGAGAGAGAGAGACAGAGAGAAAGACACAGAAAGAGATATAGAGAGAGATGCTGTGAAGATTGCTGGTTGCTGCCCTGTCATTCAGATGAAGTTATCTTATTGAGTGCGTGCCTCACCTGTTTTTAAAACATTTTTGCCCCTTTGTGGGATGAAGAGATAGCTTAAGCACAGCACTTCCCTAAAAAGTGTAACAGCTAGTTGACAAGCTCAGCTCTGTGATCTCAGTTAGTGAATTAAAACCTCTCTCACACTGCTGCCTGAAACTGACCAGACCTTAATCAGTTTCACACTGAAGGTTTTGTTGTCCTATTACCATCATGTTTGTGAATGGTTGCTGTGCTGTCTTAGATATCTGACTTAGAGAGAGGGATCTCTCTATGGTATCTTAGGCGACAGCTTGAACCGCTTGAAGAGGTCTGGACTTCCAGAATTCCTTAACCAGAATCCTGGGAGTTGAAGTCCACAGCTCTTCAAGCTGCCAAGGTTGAGAAACACAGCTCTAGAACATACAAAATAGAATATAGAATCTTGGAGGTCTTCTAGTCCAACTCCCTGCTCAAAGCAGGAAACCTTAGGCTATCCCAGACAAATTGTTGTCCAGCCTGTTTTTGAAAACCTCCAGTGATGGAGCACCCACAATTTCTGAAGGCAAGCTGTTCCACTGCAATTGTTCTTGCTGTTAGGAAGTTTCTCCTTACTTCTAGGTTTGATCTCTCTTTAACAAGCTTCCACACATTACTTCTTGTCTGGTCCTCAGGTGCTTTGGAGAATAAGTCAATCCCCTCTTCTATGTGATAACCCCTCAAATACTGGAAGACAATTATCCTGCTCCCCCTAATCCTTTTCTTTGGTAGACGTGTCATAGCTACCACCCTCAACCCATCATACGATTTAACCTCCAGTCCAACATTAGAACTAATATAAGACATTTTCTAATATAACAATAACATTTTTATTCTAAGCCCCTCAGAGCCACCTGTGCGAGATGGGCAGCCATATGAATAAATTAAATTGATAAATAAATAAACATATGTAGCTCCTTTAAGATCAAAACAAACTATATGGGGGGGGGGAAACTGCTTACGAGGCACAGGAAAATTAACCCACATAAATGTACTGTCATAATTTGCATGGTTAAAAAGATAATAATGAATGATTTGCAGGAAGGATCTATAATGGAGAGAAAAAGGAATCAAAACTAGGGCTATGAGGGAGGGGGAAACACCCAATGAAATACAGTGTAAGAGAAAGAGAGGAAGGGAAGGAATAGAAAAACAGAGGGAGTTGTCAAATGGGAAGAATTAGGACCACACATTAAGTTCCAATTAACTGATCACAAGAATCTAGCCAACTAAGTGTCAGCACTAAATTGGTGCCAGATAAAGGTCAGTGGAATTCAAGAGGGGTTGAACTTGGACTTTTTGTGGCAACGTAAGGACCCTAGGCTGATGACTTACTTGACCCTGCCCTCCAGCATCTCTCCTCCTACTGAAGTTGGTAAAACAATGAATAAAATTGTTTTATTTACAGAGCAACAAAGATGATTAGGGGACTGGAGGCTAAAAGATATGAAGAACGGTTGCAGGAACTGGGTATGTCTAGTTTAATGAAAAGAAGGACTAGGGGAGACATGATAGCAGTGTTCCGATATCTCAGGGGCTGCCACAAAGAAGAGGGAGTCAAGCTATTCTCCAAAGCACCTGAAAGCAGGACAAGAAGCAATGGATGGAAACTAATCAAGGAGAGAAGCAACCTAGAACTAAGGAGAAATTTCCTGACAGTTAGAACAATTAATCAGTGGAACAACTTGCCTCCAGAAGTTGTGAATGCTCCAACACTGGAAGTTTTTAAGAAGATGTTGGATAACCATTTGTCTGAAATAGTGTAGGGTTTCCTGCCTAAGGAGGGGGTTCGACTAGAAGACCTCCAAGGTCCCTTCCAACTCTGTTATTCTATTCTATTCTATTCTAAAACTAGATTATAGGCAATGAGAGTATGCTGTACACAGACTCACCCAAAAAACCTACACCCTCTTTTCTCCACCCTTCACAGTCTTGCCACTCATCCAAAAAGATTGCAGAGTGGGCTCATGAACTGAGGACCCTGCCGGTTCCCTGAATTCATTTCTTTCCCCCTTTCCTCCCAGCCAAGCTGTTAAGTTAGCAAGACTAGAAGTGAGTTGCTTCATTACGTCCTTCTCTGCTTTCTATTCCATGGACCTCTCCAAGCTCTATGTCAGAGGCAGAGTTCCTTGGAGGGTTTTGAATAAGACTAATCGACTTAGAGATGTTCATTGCACCTCGACTGAATGGGGGGGGGGAATCTTACGTCGCTCCCTTCTACTCCAAGTTCAGGCTTTGCACCATATTCTAGCCCAGGCATCGTTACGATATATATATCGTTCTAATCCCAGAAGGGTGTGGCTAGCTGATGAGAGCTAAATAGCTTGAAATAGATCTATACTAGTCTCCCTTTATTTATGTAAAAATATAACATATAGAAACGGACTGTCGTTTGTAATTAACTGTCTGGATGGCCCCTGGAGGGGCCAAAAGGCAGAAAGGAAGCAGTATGCTTTCTCCCATATTTGGGTATACCAGGTGATTTAACAGGAAAAAAACATATATATATCCTTGTCCCTGGAACATGCAGATAGGGAGAAGAATCCTGTGGCTCAGAGGTTTAATCACTTGCCTTGTTAGGCAAGGGCCCGGGTTCTAATCCCAGAAGGGTGTGGCTAGCTGATGAGAGCTAAATAGCTTGAAATAGATCTATACTAGTCTCCCTTTATTTATGTAAAAATATAACATATATATACTATAGTATACTATATCTGTTTGTGTGCACATGTGTGTGTATATATACTGAGAGAAAGAAAAACGCACACACACATACATGCACACACATATGTATGTGTACTGTATCTTATATATATATATATATATACATACACACACACACACACACATATATATATATATATATTCTCCATGCTGATGCATTATTAATGTCCTACGATGAAAGCCAAGAAGAAGATATAAATCATCGTTATACGGAGAACAGCTTGAGATAACGAAGCTGGACGCTTCTGGAATTTCATTCTCAACGTTGTGAACTTTACGGAAGAGAAGCTGAACGGAAGCTTCTTTACATGATACCCAACCAGCCGTTGGTTCTCTAAAAAATGTAACCTGAATGCAAATATAAGCTGGAGGGTCTGTCTTCATTTTCTCTTTTTATATATAGCACACGGCTTTACAGAGGAATGATTGAGTCTGTCATTTGTACTTCGATAACTGTCTGGTTTGGTTCAGCAACCAAACGGGACTTCTGGTTGAAGTACACCAGAGTCTTCAACAGTTAGTTAGGACCAGGGGTGAAATGCTCCTGGTTCGCTCGTGCCTGTCGGTCGCCGTAGAGCCGGTTGCCAAGGTAGCGCAAGGCTCCGCCCACCCGCCCGGACGCCGCCATTTGGGTTCTTTTACCCTCTGTGCATGCGCAAAGCATTCTGTGCATGCGCAGAGGGTAAAAGAACCCAAACGCCAGCATCCGGGCGGGTGGGCGGAGCCTCACGCTACCTTGGCGACTGGCTCTATGGCGACCGACAGGCACGAACGAACCGGGAGCATTTCACCCCTGGTTAGGACTGCAGAAAAAATCAATTGCAACCAGCCTGCCTTCCATTGAAGACCTGTATGTTGCGCAGATCAGAAGGAAGGCTGAGAAAATACCTACAGACCCCTCACATCCTGGACATAAACTGTTTCAACTCCTCCCCTTGGGACACTCCTATAGGCCATTACACTTGTTGTGGCCTGACGGCCGCCGACCCCTCCAGCAGCCGAATCAGAGGAGGAGGCGGAGTCAGGGTCAGCATCAAGGCAACCTGAGAGCTCCGAGGAGGAAGAGGGAATGGAGCTGGCAGAGAGAGAAAGAGAGAGACAGAGGCGGAGCCTGGGCCATCCGTCAGCCCTCAGATCAAGAGTCAACAGCCCCCAGGTCTGGAGGTGGCTGATAAGGAAGAGGAGGAACAGCTGGGTCCAGTGCCTGACGGACGGATGCGCAGAAGGCAGAGGAGAGGAGAGCAGTGGAAATCTGTGGGCTGATCCTCAGGACGGAAGAGCCACCGCTGTTAGCGAAGCCCCACCCTAACTCTGGGGATAAAAGGCAGGGGGCGGGGATGAATAGATGTGGCAGACAACTATTCACTTCCATCTGGACAGACTTGTTAGCCTGCGGTGAGAGACAAACTTCTTGCCAGGGCTGCTGGCGCTCCTAATAAAGGAATCTTTGAGTTAACTACAGAGGGTTTATTGTGTTTGGGGAGCTGGGTCAGAACAACACTGCTATAGGTCAAAACAACTAGACACAAAGACAGTTTCTTCCCCCATGCCATCACTCTGCTGTGCACCTAATTCTTGCGGTTGACAATATAAGGTGACTACTAAGTTCTATCTAATGTGCATGTACATTAACCCAAAGAGAGTGGCTGCAGTATTATTTTATTACCTCTTATATCCCTCTCCTACTGGCTGCACACTTTTAGTATTATTACTATTATTTCTCTGTTGTTTGCAAGTACAGTGAGAGCTCCTGCACGGGAGACAAATTCCTTGTGTGTCTAAGCACACTTGGCCAGATGAAGTATTCCAATTCAATTCAATTCAAGTCATGTTTGTTTTCTTTTCTTTTTTTTTACATCCCTCATTAAAATAAAAACAATACATTTCCCAATTAAAGCAATTATCTGCGTACATAATGAAACAACTCTTCATGCTTTCAACTGTCTGCTGACTCTAATCACATCACCTTGTCAGTTCTCATAAGCAGTTCAGAAGCTGATTCAATCAGCAGGGAGCAAATCGTGAGTATATGCAGACCTCTTTCCCCCCCCCCCCCCCCTCTCTCTCCCCAGCTCAATGCCGCACCATTAACATGCGGAGGCAATCTAGAAAGAATGCAAAAAAGAGCAACAAAGATGAAGTGTTAATACTACTTTATAATGTCTTGGTAAGGCCACACTTGGAATACTGCGTCCAGTTTTGGTTGCTATGCTGTATCATGGAATCAATCATAAACCAATCCATTACCCTCCACCTAGAAACTAACAACCTACTTTCTAACAAACAATTTGGTTTCAGGAAAAAATTATCCTGTAATCTGCAACTCCTACACTGCAAAAACATATGGACTACACAACTCGATCAGGGTAAAGCAATAGACGCAATTTACATAGACTTTTGTAAAGCCTTTGATTCAGTGGTACACGACAAACTACTTCTGAAACTAAAATCTTATGGCATCTCTGGACCCCTACATGATTGGATAACTGCGTTCCTGTCAAACAGACAACGTGGTTAAAATAGAGAGTTCTCTATCAAATCCTGCACCTGTCAATAGTGGTGTCCCTCAAGGCAGCGTTCTAGGACCAACACTCTTCATACTTTACATAAATGACCTTTGTGATCACATTATAAGCAACTGCGTTCTCTTCGCCGACGATGTCAAACTATTTAACACCACAGACAATGCTACTACCCTTCAGAAAGACCTTGACTATGTATCAGAATGGTCAAACAAGTGGCAACTTCAAATCTCAATCAACAAATGCTCTGTCTTACACATTGGCAAAAAGAATCAGAACACAAATTACAAG